>JARFXV010002127.1:212500-397806 GCA_031761425.1 Cosmopolites sordidus | reverse complement strand
ATATATATATATATATATATATATATATATATATATATATATATATATATATATATATATATTATATATATATTATATATATATGTATATATATATATATATATATATATATATATATATATATATATATATATATATATATATATATATATATTATATATATATATATATTATATATATATATATATATATATTATATATATATATATATATATATATATATATATATATATATATATTATATATAGATATATATATATATATATATATATATATATATATATTTATAGAAATCTTCAACCTCTCTTCGGTTTCGGTTTCGTCACGCTACCTTGTGGGCATATATATATATATATATATATATATATATATATATATATATATATATATATATATATATATATATATGCTGAAATTCCGTCTGTTGATTATACATTCGAAGGATCTACCACATCCAATTTGTCCCGGTAATTCGAGTCAAAATATACTTCTAGAAGATGACAACGAAAGTGATGTTGAAGTTAAATTGATTTTTAGGGATTCTGACGATTTCTCTCTTCAAGGAAACACTCCATATTTAATTAACCAGGCCGAATTAAATGATCTCATAAGAGATTAAGAACTATCAAGATCTACAGCAGAGCTTCTTGGTTCTCGCCCCACAATAATAGAATTTATTAATACCAGACATGAAAGTTACGTTGCCCAGATATAGGAGCAAAGTTTAGTCAGAATTTTTCAAAAGAGAAGGGGAATATTGTTATTGTACCGATAGCCTGGGACTTTTTGAAGAAATGAATCAAAACTATAATAAAACAGAGTGGCGCTTATTCGTAGACTCTTCAAAATATAGTCGGAAAGCTGTTTTATTACACAACGGGAATGAGAAACCGTCTATACCAATAGGACACGCAGTGAATTGTAAAAAGAGCTATGAAACGATGTGTACTTTAATAAATTTAATAAAGTATGAAGAACACCAATGGAAAGTGTGCAGCGACCTCAAAGTAATCGATTTGTTATTGGGATTGCAGGGTGGTTACACAAAATACTCTTGTTTCCTTTGTCTGTGGGACAGCAGGGCCAGAGAGCATCATTATGTAGTAAAATAATGGCCTATTCGGAACGAGTATATTCCGGGCAATATGAACATTAAACATGAATCGGTGGTAGATCCAAAAGCCATTATTCTACCCCCTTTACACATTAAATAAGGACTTATGAAAAACTTTGTACAGGCGCTAACAAAAAATAGTGATGCTTTCCTGTATTTACAAAAAAATCTTTCTAAGTATTATAGAAGCAAAACTGAAAGAGGGGATATTTGTTGGCCCAGAGATCCGTAATGTATATAAAATATCCTCAGTTTGAAAGCCTTTTATCTTTTAATGAAAAAGTTGATGGGAAGTCATTCAAAATGGTTGTTGAAGAACTTTTGAGAAATTAAAAAAAGTGAAACTTATAAAGATATTGTTGCTGATTTATTGTAAAATAGTAAGTAGTTTGAGTAAACATGCCATTGAAGATTCATTTCCTGCACTCGCATTTGAGTTTACTTCCTGAAAACCTGGAAGTATGAGTGACGAATAGAGGGAACGTTTTCACCAAGATTTAAAGATTTTCGAAGAACGACATGAAGGATTCTGGGATGAAAACATGTTAGGAAATTACTGCTGGTACATTATTAAAGAGAAACTGATCCAAAAAACTATAAAAAGACGGTGAAAATTAGCCATTTTTATTTCATTTTTTAAGATTTTTTTCTATTTTTAAGTAAATGAATATTTCTAAAAGCAGACGTGCTAAATAAACAATAATTAACAACTTTCAGTTGGGGTACAAAAACCATGTAAATGGTTCTTTCTAATATCATTTTGATATTAGAAACAGTTTTAGGACACGGAACTGCAAGCATTATTGCATGAAAATCGAACTTCAACAATAGAAGATTTGTGAAAAGTGTTGTTGTTTATATATCAAGGATTATGCTTCACCCTTCGGTTGCATAATTCAACGATTTCAACTTCTTGCCATGCAAATAAACATTTCTTCTTCAGTATTAAAATGATTCCACTGTGAAATAGTCAGTCAACGGTTTTTAACAAAAACGTCTAATTGAGTGAAATAATTTTAAAAGTGAAAAAAAAATTAAGACATAATTTTAAAGGCTTCAAAGCGACTGATACCACTTGTAAGATTTGCAAAAGGAATGTGTCGCATATCAATGCTCACTGCTCAGCTTTGTTTCAAAAAGTTTCGGAAGGAAGACATGATTATTGAAGATAGCGAAATATTAGGTCGTCCACAGACTCCTGATGTCGACATTTTAAGAGCAGTTGTAGCTGCAGATCTTAGAACAAGCACTAGAAAACTTTCAGGAGAACCAGGAGTATTCCATATTGCCATTAACTGGTATTTGCGAAGCATAGGAATTGCGCCAAAGAGCTGTAGAAGCATCTTTCATGTACTGCCGCAGCAAACTCGCGTCGAACGGTAGCGTATAAAACTCTCCTCAAAAACCCTAGTGATTTTCCTTTTATCAAACGGATTGTTTCCTTGATGAAAAATGGGTTCATATCAACAATTCTAATGACTTAAAGCAGTGGGTTATGTCCCGCCAGAGTTTACGTTGTTCTGACCGAAAAATATCCAGGTTCGCTCAATTGTAAACGAGTTGGACTTTGAACTTCTCCCTCACCCAGCATAAAGCTTCGACCTCGCTCCGTCGGATCACCACTTGTTCCCGTCCACGACTCACTTTTGTGAGGAAAAAAATCAAGATCAAAGAAGACGTAAAAACTGAGTTGCGTTGAAGCGGAATAAAATGACTGGCTCAAAGATGATTTGAGGTTATCGAAAACAACCACCTACATCTCGAGGAATATTTTCTAGGTAAAACAGTTAATAAGCAAGTGCCCTAAAAACGCAAAACACTTTTGTTACACCCTAGTATGATGTATTCTTTTGCTGCGTTATTTTTTTTTGTTCCACAGTATATTTAATGAGCGTTGTGTATCAAGGTGTTTATTGAAATTATTTATTGATTTTATATCTTTCCTTATTTTGTAATGGAAATAAATACTAATACGGAGATTTTAGTTCCGTTCCTCTTTTTTTCAGAAAAAAAATATTTCACCAGCATATATATTGCCGTATCCTCAAATATCTTTAATGAGTTTTCATCATTGCGCACCTAAATGATGTTAAGTCGCGTGAGGCCTTTGAGAACGGTGTGGTAATGAGACTATTAAGGGACGGTAACCATGGCAACGGGGTATATGTCGAGGCGTCATAAGGGTTCGGCGGTGAATAATCAGATTGCTCTTGTTTGGGAACACGAGCGATATATTAGCTGGGCATAGAAAGGGTGGTTCGGTGACAGAAAGCCACCCGCTGTTTGCTGATACTATGGTCTTTAAATTAAAATTTTTTACGTTTTTTCGTTTCGGCTTCAAAAATTTTCGACGTTTCGGCTTCCACTTTGAAACAATTATTAAGAGAATCTAGTTGATTTGCACCGAGGCCTCAATCTGCCTACTCTACAAGATTCACAACTAGAAAAGGTAAAAGAAGCAAAGATCTATAGAAAGAAAAGATATATAGAAAAGATGAAAGAGAAAAAAAGGTCCTTTCTAGTTGTGATCCCTGGGGAGTAGGCAGATTGAGGCCTCGGGATACATCAACTAGATTTTCTTGAGAATGGCTTCAAACTGGAAGCCGAAACGTCGAGATTTTGTAAATCTAAGACGCGGTTCAACCCGAGAACCGAAATTTCTCACAATATTTAGAGACGTATTTAATGATATTGGAACATCATAACTCTGGTTTGCACTTTAGCTTCCTTACCTATTGCTGTTACAATCTAACAAGAATTCGATGTAATTCTCAAAATGAATTGATGACTTAAGTCGCGTGAGGCCTTTGAGAACGGTGTGGTAATGAGACTATTAAGGGACGGTAACCATGGCAACGGGTGGAGGGGTATATGTCGAGGCGCCATAAGGTTTCGGCGGTGAATAATCAGATTGCTCTTGTTTGGGAACACGAGCGATATATTAGCTGGGCATAGAAAGGCTGGTTCGGTGACAGAAAGCCACCCGCTGTTTGCTGATACTATGGTCTTCAGCTGGTTGAACAGTTAATGATAATTCATTCAATAAATTATGGCTAGAATTTGCAACATTATATATATAACTTAGCACATCGGTCAGTAAGTCGTCCACGGTCTGACAAATAAAACGCACTTTTTTGCAAATTTCGATTTTCATTCATCAATATATTCTCTTTGAAGAGCAATACAATAATTCGAATAATTCTCTAACATTTCTATATCTTTTTTATAGAACGATTTCTCTGTGACTTCAAAATATTCTTCAGTTTCAGCAATTACCTCTTCATTCGAGCGAAATTTCTTTCCAGTGAGCATTTTTTTTGAAGTCTGAGGAAAGGAAATAGTCACTGGGGCTAGATATTGAGATTACAGTGGATGAGAAAGCAATTGGATGTGTGACACGGTGCATTGTCTTGGTGAAACTGAACTTTTTTGGTTCATTCGGGGCCTTTCTCTTGCTTCAAACGCACCAATAACGCTATGTAATATTTGCTACTGATGGTTTTACCTTTCTCGAGATATTCGATGAATAATATTCCTTGCACACCCCTAAATAGAGAGGCCATAATATTGCCTGCCGATGCTTGTGTTTTTGGTCGCTTTCGACGGCTTTCATCGGTTGCTGTTTACTCAGCTGACTGCCGATTTCACTCCGGAGTGTAGTGATGGATTCGTATTTCATCTATTGTCATATAAGGCATCATAAAATCCTTTTTATTTCGCTTCAACAGCTGCAAATATTGCTCAGAATCATCAATAAGTTATTGTTTTTGTTCCGCAGTGAGCTGTACCCATTTCGATAGCAATTTACGCATTCCCACTTCCTTTCAATATCTCCATGATATCAGCATCTCCTGTAGCTTTACTTTACGGTTTTGTGAATTTTCCTGATGTTGTCTGATGTAACCACCTTATTTGGACGTCCAGAGCGTTCAGCATCATCGATGTTTGTACGGCCACGTTTGAATTCAGCATACCAACTAATTATGGTTGATTTTGTTGGGGCAGTCCGGGTAATGTTTATCAAGCTATCGTTTTGCTTCAACGGTATTTTCTTCATCAAAAAGCAATGCTTAATACGAATTTTTCTTTTTCATTGTTTTGAAAATAACAATTACCAGGTTCTCAGGAAGAGCCGCGTTTTAGATTTGAAAATTTTTGACGTTTCGGCTTCCACTTTGAAACAATTATTAAGAGAATCTAGTTGATTTGCACCGAGGCCTCAATCTGCCTACTCTACAAGATTCACAACTAGAAAAGATAAAAGAAGCAAAGATCTATAGAAAGAAAAGATATATAGAAAAGATGAAAGAGAAAAAAAGGTCCTTTCTAGTTGTGATCCCTGGGGAGTAGGCAGATTGAGGCCTCGGGATACATCAACTAGATTTTCTTGAGAATGGCTTCAAACTGGAAGCCGAAACGTCTAGATTTTGTAAATCTAAGACGCGGTTCAACCCGAGAACCGAAATTTCTCACAATATTTAGAGACTTATTTAATGATATTGGAACATCATAACTCTGGTTTGCACTTTAGCTTCCTTACCTATTGCTGTTACAATCTAACAAGAATTCGATGTAATTCTCAAAATGTATTTTCTTCTGTTCTTGACACAGCAGGTGGCCTCTCAGATAAGCGATAAGTTCCGTATATCTCTGTGAATCGAATCGACTTGGCAACCAATGAAAAATTTCGTTTTTATAGATATTAATAGATAGTAGTCCCTACAACTCAACCCGTCTATGTGTAATGAAAAAATTAATCATCTTTCTTCTTCCGAACAACAATTATTTCTTTTCATAATAAATCACAATTAATTTCCATACAAAACCACAAGATTAAACTGTTGAATAACTGAAATAAACTGTGATAAAATATCTATTATCTATTATCTATTATTAAAATATCTATGGATAAAATATCTAGAAGATTAAGAAATGTTAGATATAAACAGCCTGTACGATCTACCTCCAACTATAAAAGGCTCATAATCTACCCATTCATTTTTTCCACAACCCCTAATCGTATTTCCCGATGATGCTCTGCAACATTATTAAAAGGTATACAACTTTGCTCCAGTCGTTTTCCTATAGATGTAAACTTGTAAACACAACCCCATAGCACTAGTGGTCTAAAAATGTTTATGGCCCAAATCTCTTCATTTGCTGGAGGTGTTAATTTATTTCTCTAATGTAAAAAAATCTGCGGCTGAAGCTCACCGAATGCTTTCAGACACTTATGGTGACGCCGCTATCAGTGAAAGAACGTGTCATGAGTGGTTTCAACGCTTCTAGAGCGGTGATTATCACGTCGAAGACCGACAAAGCGGTGGAAGAGCGAATGTTTTTGACGATGAAGAATTAGAGGTATTACTTAAGGAATACTGTGTCAAAGTCAAGAAGAGTTGACAATATCATTGAGAGTAACTCAACAAGCAATTTTAAAACGCCTCAAAGATCTGGGGATGACCCAGAAGCAAGGATACCGTGATATATTGAACGCCGTTTGTTTGCTAGTAAACAGTTGCTCAAAAGGTAAAAATGGAAGGGATTTCTGCATCGCATTCTAACTTCTTCCACGCTTCCATGCTTCCTCGCCGACGGCCAAAACGAATATTCGTGGACCCAGGTCATGCTCTGTATTTGGTGGGACTAGCTCGGTGTAATGTATTATAAGCTGTTAAAATGGTCTGAACCAAATACAGAGGATCGTTATCCTCTGTGTTTGCCGAGCATTGAAAGATAAACGGCCGCAATACAGCGAAAGACACGATAAAGTAATTTTGTAGCATGACAATGCTCGGTCCCATGTAGCGAAAGTGGTCAAAACATACTTGGAAACGTTGAAACGGGAAGTTCTTCCCCACCCGCCGTATTATCCAGATGTTGCTTCTTCTGACTACCACCTGTTTCGATCGATGACACTTCCGGTTTTATAAAGAAGTGAAAAGTTGGATCAATTGTGGACCGCTTCAAAAGATGAAAAGTTTTTTGAACGCGGGATTCGAATGCTGCCTAATAGATGGGAGAAAGTAGTGGCCAACGATGGACATTATTTTGAATCATAAATGTATAACCAGTTTGTAATATAATATATGTAAATATATATAAATGTATAAATATATATATATATATATATATATATATATATATATATATATATATATATATATATATATATATATATATATATATATATATATATATATATATATATATATATATATATATATATATATATATATATATATATATATATATATATACAGTGTGTCCAAGGACTTTTGTTGGATAGATCTCGGAAAAGGGCATTAAGAAAGTGTATCACATGTTTTTTTTTGCTAATATCATGGCCAACTGCGTCAACTTTTATGGCTCCCATTTTCGAAAAGTACTATTAGGAATTTTTTTAGAGAAAAACTAATAACGGATCCTTGACCAGCACCACCTTAAATCAAACCGTACCGATTTTTTGGTTCTAAATTACTGGGTGTCTAAGATGTTTATGATATTTATATTACAATTTTTCTAATAATTACATGTACTTTCTATTATTAAAACTATGTATGCCATATAAATAAAAAATTAATTAACAAATGTCAGTTTGAGTGATTGATTTGTGTTATAGTGATTTCAAACGGCAATACTAATTTATTCTTTAGAAGAAAAAGTAGAAATTATAAGATTAGTTGGTGATGGCATGCGATCATTTCGTGAAGCAGCAAAATAATTTAATAGAAGACATGCAGAACGGAATTTTTATCAAAACGGAACTGTTAATAAACATCCGAATCAACATCGTTCTCGTGAATTTTGAGCAACTCAATAAGTTCTTGATTATTTTAATGAGAATCTACACTCAAGCGTTAGGGACGCTAGTAGAATTTTAAATATCCCAAAAAGCACTATAAGGTTATGCTGGAAGAAAAATAACAGGGAACCTTTTAAACCAAAATTTCTTCAAACAGTTGAAGTTGGTGACACTGAAAGAAAAATAGAATACTGTTTATGGTTATAAGGCAGTACATACAAGATCCTACATTTCTAAAAAAATATATTATATACAGATGCAGCTATATTTACGACAAAGGGTATCGTATAATCAAAAATATTATATTATGGGCACAAAATAACCCACATTGGTTGATACAATGTAAGAGACAATATTCTACTAAGGTGAACATTTGGTGAGGTATTTCAAATTATATTATTATTGGACAATATTTTTTTGATGGAAATTTGAATGTTTAAATTCTTAATAATTCTTAAATAAAAATCTTAATTGTCGGTACAATTTACACCAGTGGAGGCTCGTGGGTTTTTGCTTTCCCCTTTCTCCTTTTTACTTTTCGTGTTATTGAAACCCTATACAGGAGGTGAACCAGGAAAATGAGTTAAAGGAAAAAAACTGAACGGAAATAAAATATGGTGTTTTGCTCTGAAAAATTGTTTACTGCGATAAATGTTGGAGGGGCGGTGCCCCAACGCCCTCCCTCACAAGCCGCCATTCATTTACAATTATAATTTGACCATCATGTAATTAACTTAAGAAACGGGATAAATAATAATTTTCCCAATCGTTGGATTGGGTGAAATAGTCCTGTGAGATTCCCGGACCTCACGCCTCTTGATTTCTTTCTCTGGTGGACAATTAAAAATAAGGTTTATGTTTCGAGGCTCCAAACTCGAGACGATCTTTGTGATCGTATTAGACAGGCTTTCGGTAGCATTACCAAACAACAATTGAGGAAAGTTTTGAACAATACCCGATGACGTATTGAAAAGTGCTTGGTAGAAAATGGCGGAATGATAGGAATATCTAGTATTTAAGTTTTATAATGCCAATTTAGATCGACCTGTAAATAAAGGAAGTTTTTTGTTAAAAAATAGTCTGTAATTATTAGAAAAATTATTAATTAATTAAAAATTATTATTATAAAAATATCATAAACTAATATCAAGGTCACCCAGGAGTTTAGAACCATAAAAATCGGTACATTTTGGTTTAAAGGGTTGGTGGTGCTCCGTGATAATTCTTTTCGTTCATTGGATGTTTTTAGTGCGTTTTGAACAACAATTTCGAGCAACGGTTCCCTAACTAGTTTTGCTACAGAAATCTGGGCCCTTCACAAAATATTGTTTCGATAAGGCTGTTAAACGTTTGCAAAAGTTCCCATCGCATTGTGCCCAAGTCTGAGACAAAAATCAGAAAAATCTGGCTGACGAAAAGAATCGCTACGGAGCACGAAGTGACTCAAAGAAATTCAAACTTGTGCTGAAAACGAATCAGATTTTGGCCTGCCTTTCCTGCAAAGGGAAGTAACAGTGTTGCTAGTTCGATATATATATATATATATATATATATATATATATATATATATATATATATATATATATATATATATATATATATATATTTATATATATATATATATATATATATATATATATATATATATATATATATATATATATATATATATATATATATATATATATTGCCCAACTGGATAATTATCAGACCCCGTATCAACAAAATTTCGTAATTATCTAAACAATGAGAAGTCACCTTCAACTCATATTCATCTAGATAACATTATAACAGAGTCATTAAGTTACTTTAATCAAATTAGAATTAAGTTTTAGGCATATTACTCCACAAAAGCCGATCTCCCCCAATTCAGGAGGCCGGAAAATCACAATATATGTACATGTTTCCTACATATTTCGTACAGTAAGCCCGAAGGAGTTTAGTTTCCGACCCAATTTAAATACAAATCAGTAAGGTAGGGAGGAGGGACCTGATATGGGGCGGACTAGTTTACGATTTCTATCCCTCTAATGAAACCGAGGGTTAATGGCCCGACAGAAATAGGGTTAGTCTTAATTTAATTACAGCGGTTTCAACGCCTTAATACTGATCTTGTTTGTATTCGGATAATTAGCATATACGGGTTCTCATTAGATGTTACGTTCATGGTATTAGAAAGGAATTTCAACTTTAGCAGCAGGGATAGTAAATTTAAAGACCATGCATAGTTAAAAACTATGGCAGACATTATCTACAACACTATAAAGATGGTAAAAGGGTGAGTGAACAGTGTCCTAAATCAGTTTTATATATATATATATATATATATATATATATATATATATATATATATATATATATATATATCTGAAATAATACAAAGTATGTAAATAAATTACTGAAACTGATGGCGTAGCGTTCGAACTAGCAACACTGTTACTTCCCTTTGGAGGAAAGGCAGGCCAAAATCTGATTCGTTTTCAGCACGTTTGAATTTCTTTGAGTCACTTGGTGCTCCGTAGCGATTCTTTTCGTCAGCCAGATTTTTCTGATTTTTGTCTCAGACTTGGGCACAATGCGATGGGAACTTTTGTAAACGTTTAACAGCCTTATCGAAACAATATTTTGTGAAGGGCCCAGATTTCTGTAGCAAAACTAGTTAGGGAACCGTTGCTCGAAATTGTTGTTCAAAACCACCACTTTAAACCAAAATGTACCGATTTTTATGGTTCTAAATTCCTGGGTGACCTTGATATTATTTTATGATATTTTTATATTAATAATTTTTAATTAATTAATAATTTTTCGAATAATTGTAGACTATTTTTTAACAAAAAACTTCCTTTATTTACAGGTCGATCTAAATTGGCATTTTAAAACTTAAATACTAGATATTTCTTTACTTTTTACTAGATCATTTCGCCATTTACTACCAAGCACTTTTCAATACGTCATCGGGTATTGTTCAAAACTTTCCTCAATTGTTGTTTGGTAATGCTACGGCAAGCCTGTCTAATACGATCACAAAGATCGTCTTGAGTTTGGAGCCTCGAAACATAAACTTTATTTTTAATTGTCCACCAGAGAAAGAAATCAAGAGGCGTGAGGTCCGGGAATCTCGGCGGCCAATTAATTACAGGACTATTTCACCCAATCCAACGATAGGGAAAATTATTATTTATCTCGTTTCTTAAGTTAATTACATGATGGTCAAATTATAATTATAAATGAATGGCGGCTTGTGAGGGAGGGCGTTGGGGCACCGCCCCTCCAACATTTATCGCAGTTAACAATTTTTCAGAGCAAAACACCATATTTTATTTCCGTTCAGTTTTTTCCTTTAACCCATTTTCCTGGTTTACCGCCTGTATAGGGTTTCAATAACACGAAAAGTAAAAAGGAGAAAGGGGAAAGCAAAAACCCACGAGCCTCCACTGATGTAAATTGTACCGATAATTAAGATTTTTATTTAAGAATTATTAAGAATTTAAACATTCAAATTTCCATCAAAAAAATATGGTCCAATAATAATATCATTTCAAATACCTCACCAAATGTTCACCTTAGTAGAATATTGTCTCTTACATTGTATCAACCAATGTGGATTATTTTGAGCCCATAATATAATATTTTTGATTATACGATACTATTTGTCGTAAATGTAGCTGCATCTGTATATAATATATTTTTTTAGAAATGTAGAATCTTGTATGTACTGCCTTATAACCATAAACAGTATTCTATTTTTCTTGCTATCACCAACTAATCTTATAATTTTTACTTTTTCTTCTAAAGAATAAATTAGTATTGCCGTTTGAAATCACTATAACACAAATTAATCACTCGAACTGACATTTGTTAATTAATTTTTTTATTTATATAGCATACATAGTTTTAATAATAGAAAGTACATGTAATTATTAGAAAAATTGTAATATAATACACTTTCTTAATGCCCTTTTCCGAGATCTATCCAACAAAAGTCCTTGGACACACAGTATATATATATATATATATATATATATATATATATATATATATATATATATATATATATATATATATATATGTATGTATATATATATATATATATATATATATATATATATATATATATATATATATATATATATATATATATATATTATACAATTATATATATTTACATATATTATATTACAAACTGGTTATACATTTATGATTCAAAATAATGTCCATCGTTGGCCACTACTTTCTCCCATCTATTAGGCAGCATTCGAATCCCGCGCTCAAAAAACTTTTCATCTTTTGAAGCGGTCCACAATTGATCCAACTTTTCACTTCTTTATAAGACCGGAAGTGTCATCGATCGAAACAGGTGGTAGTCAGAAGAAGCAACATCTGGATAATACGGCGGGTGGGAAAGAACCCGTTTCAACGTTTCCAAGTATGTTTTGACCACTTTCGCTACATGGGACCGAGCATTGTCATGCTGCAAAATTACTTTATCGTGTCTTTCGCTGTATTGCGGCCGTTTATCTTTCAATGCTCGGCAAACACAGATGATAACGATCCTCTGTATTTGGTTCAGACCATTTTAACAGCTTATAATACATTATACCGAGCTAGACCCACAAAATTCAGAGCATGACCTGGGTCCACGAATATTCGTTTTGGCCGTCGGCGAGGAAACATGGAAGCGTGGAAGAAGTTAGAATGCGATGCAGAAATCCCTTCCATTTTTACCTTTTGAGCAACTCTTTACTAGCAAACAAACGGCGTTCAATATATCTCGGTATCCTTGCTTCTGGGTCATCGCCAGATCTTTGAGGCGTTTTAAAATTGCTTGTTGAGTTACTCCCAATGATATTGTCAACTCTTCTTGACTTTGACACAGTATTCATTAAGTAATACCTCTAATTCTTCATCGTCAAAAACATTCGCTCTTCCACCGCTTTGTCGGTCTTCGACGTGATAATCACCGCTCTAGAAGCATTGAAACCACTCATGACACGTTCTTTCACTGATAGCGGCGTCACTATAAGTGTCTGAAAGCATTCGGTGAGCTTCAGCCGCAGATTTTTTTACATTAGAGAAATAAATTAACACCTCCAGCAAAAAGAGATTTGGGCCATAAACTGACATTTTTAGACCACTAGTGCTATGGGGTTGTGTTTACAAGTTTACATCTATAGGAAAACGACTAATTTCAAATTATGTGTTAAAGAGAGTCTTTTAAGGTTGTTTAAATGATTATTAATTATATTAATAGCTCTAGAGTAATCACGTGAAGGAAAACTGAAATATAATTGTATGTTATCAGCATAAGCCCGTACTTCCATATTCTGAGCAGAACGAAAAATATTACATGTATATATATATTATGCATATATATATATATATATATATATATATATATATATATATATATATATATATATATATATATATATATATATATATATATATATATATATATATATATATATATATATATATATATATATATATATATATATATATATATATATATATATATATATATATTATATATATATATATATATTATATGCATATTATATATACATTTATATATATATTATATATGCTTAAATGATTATTAATATAATTAATAATCATTTAAGCAACCTTAAAACACTCTCTTTAACACATAATTTGAAATTAAACTCATCTAAATCTAAAGTTTACTTTAGTCTGCTTTTTTTTTACTTTAAAGTCTGCTTCGACTGAAGAGTCCAACTGAAGAGTCGAAGCGGACAACACTTGAAAATGCCAAATGAGATTTTGGCGAAACGTCGTGACTCTTCACAGAATCAACGGATAGACACCTGGAATGATTTAGAAACATATTCTACCATCCGTGAAAATATTAGATGTAACATCGCATATTAGATGTATCAAAGCACGATGTGGAGCAGGGGTGAACTTTCTTAGCTTTTTAATACTTTTCTCCACGGGCTCTGTTCACAATTTTTCGATCATACCTGGTACTTACCCGAGGTTAGACGGGTCACGAACGGTTTCGCACAGTCTGACTGCTGCGACCGTTTACCGCAGGAAGGCGGGGTTGTATGTGATTGTAGCCTTCATTCGACATGACCAATTTATATGGTCGTGGCTTTAGTCGTTCCTTCATCTGCTCTTCAGGTTCAGGTTCAAGAGGGACATAAACAAATTGGCAAAAACATAATATTTCATGGAAAGATATATGTTAGAAATAGTATAAGAAAGATCACAAAGGTACAGGATAAAAAGGAAACAAATGGAGGCAGGCCAAAGAACGGTACTCTCACAAAATATAGAAAAATAGAACAATATTAATTATAAGCGGAGGTCATTTACCAGAAAGAGAAGCCAAGAACGTTCACCACACATCACATTATTTTTATTTATATAAAACCTCAACAAATAATTTTATTTACAAAACAAAGAAGAAAGCACAATCAGAACGAATAACTTCCAAATTGATACTGCAATACAAAACGTCCGTGCTTTCGCTTTAATTTTCAGTTTGGATTAAAAGTGGAGAGGCTCTCTTCCAGGATTGTTTAGAAAAGGGGATTAGATTCACCCGACCATTTATACTTCCGGGATTTCCCCTGGCGACCGTATCGTCACGTTATGAAAACATGACCTTTTTCACAAGCCGATTCTCGTTGTCCCTCTGACGGAATTCCAAATTTGAATCGCTTTGTTTTCATCTGGGAATTATTTAACCCGACGAAACTGGCTCTTTTGTTATTTACAAAAACAATGTTAATTTTTTTTTCAAGATGTGGGATATTGTGTTTCTAGATCAGATAAATTTGTTACTGTTTTTGATGTTACTGTTCTTAATTTTGGATATATTTTTTTTTACATTTACAGAATAAGGAAAATAAATAAAATAAACAAAAATACAATACAATAAACAAATAAACAAAATAAAGCAAAATAATAATAAAGAAAAAACTTTATTTCAATTCAAAAATGAAAATTATACGAAAGTCGAAAAGTTTTCAGCCTGGCAAAGAAACCTCAATATTTTTTGGGATTTTTAAGGCGTTTTCAAGGTAGTTACTTTGCTGATTTGCTCAATTGCTGATTTGGCGATCTATGTTCTAACTTTTTAATACCCTCAGTATAATGCGACTTGTTCAAGTGAAAATTGCAAACCACTTAGTTGTCTCATAATTCACCTCATTATCGATCAGATGATGTGATCTCTTCAGATTTGGGAAGCGAAGGTAGTCGCTCGGAGCCAAATTCAGTGAATACGACACAATTATCCAATTTAATTTTTTTTTAATTTAAACTTCAATCAGAATAGAAAAAGACTATATCTATAGAATGCCCGAAAAAATAATAGTATTCCTAATACCATCGAAAAAATCAGCAAAAATAAGAATATGTTAAAATGAGGTGTTCTATTTAAACTATCATGTTTAGGCGAAATTAATAACTAAATAAAAACTTTCTTTCAACGACATTTAAAATGGGATTAATGTACTTTTAGATACTTATTACATAATTTAGCTTTATTATAAATATATTTATTTAATTAGGTAAAGTTCACTGGTATGATGCTCTTCAAAAACCGATTCGGTCTAGCTTTCACTCTGTCGACAAAAATATCAGTTGCCTCATATAACGCTTCTACTTCAAACTACACAGCGAGTACGAGAATGCGTGTTCATTTTGAGCTAAATAGAAAATGAAAGAAACCTTTAAATAAATGTTCAAAAAATAAAAATTAAAAATTGCACTATTTGTGTAAAAAGGTTATTTAACGGTTTTCATTTATTGATAAAACATTGGCACAACAGCAGCACTGAGTGGCGTATACCCATAGACTGACTACAATCGCTTATATTTTTGTTAGTATTCACATTTTAAGATGACTATGGTGGGGGATCTGTACTAGGGATAGTACATTTTTTTCCCCCATTCAAAGTCATCCGCTCAACGTGACCATTTATAAGGGAAAACACTTTTAATTTACCCCTGGGTATCTCTTATCCAGTGCTTTTCTTGAGGGTTAAATAACTCAAAATACTTTCAAGAAGTGTTTATTCGAAAAAGTCTTGGCCGATTGTTTACAAACGCGGCTTCCACGAGCGGAAATCTTTCTCATACTCAAAACATAGTGTAAAATTTAGCGGGCGTTGTCTATTGAGATCTTTATAATGTCAGCAATCTTAAGGTGGGGATCATTTAATGTGACATCATGCATTTTTTCGGTCGTAGCGGTTTTTGGGCATCCCGAGTGTGCATCATCTTTTATGGATGTACAACAAAGGTTAAGTTTAGCAGCGCATTGTTTTGTATTCGCAATGAACTAATTTTGTAAAGATAATCTAAAACAGCTTTTTCAATAAATTTAAATACCATCACAGATTAATAAAATTAATATATCTGGAACGAAATCAGATATACACTTGTCACGATGTGACAATTCAATTTTTTTATTTGCATGAAAAGTTACATATTATACCTATGGAGACAAGAAAAATTCATTCATGCTGCCCGCAAAAATTGTCCATTCCATGTTTTTAGGTACTTTTAATATTCTTCACCGGCCCACTAAGCGACTTTTTATGCATACCTGGTAGCCAGATAGGGCCTGGGCTGGTAGCGGATGGTTTCGCGCAGTCTGATTGCTGCGGGTGTTCATCACAGGATGGCGTGAGCTGCTTGTACTATAGTTTACGTCTGACTTGGCCAATGTATATAGCCGTATCCTTGGAATTCTTTCAGCTGCAGTTCACAGTTCGCATACGAGGTGGAAACATCTCCGTCACAGCGACGATGACCCCAAGCAAGCACGCTAGAAGGTTATCGAAAATCTCTAGGGCAACCACATCGAAACCAGTGCAGACATCCAATGCATTCAAAGTGTTGGATGGTACGCCAGAAGATCAGCCATCAACGTCGCGCCACAGAAAAATCAGCCGACAGCAATTAAACAATTAAACGCCCCGATAGTGATTACTTCGAAATAAATGATCAAGATAGCAAAGCAGTAGCAGTAGTAGCAATTGTAAAAGTGCGTAAAAATAAAAAGTAGGAATGGATTCGGCCATTCCTACTTAGTGATCACGGACAAAGCCACAAACTGTTCAAAAGTAAAGTCAATTAAGAATTTAGAAAACGACTTTGCCATCGCTGTCAAGCCTTCAGACACGGTGCGGCGATTTGACACGTGTGGCCCGTGTGTGTGAAGTGCGCGGGAGAATACTTGGCGATTCAATGCCAAAGAAAAAGGGGTGTGAACAAACAAATTCCTTTGAAATGTCCAAACTGTCCACGAAATCAAGCCGCCAATTTTCAGAGATGCTCCAAACTATTAGAGCACCTCGAAATTAAGAACCCGGCCAGGTCCAAACCTCAAGGGAAGAATCAGCAATAGCCGGTCACAGTACCAGCGACAGATAGTCAAATCCGCGAAGGAGTTTCATTTACAGATGTACTGAAGGGGACCCCTCAGGCCCTGAAGGGGATCTCAGCACAATCAGCACCGATGCCAGATCCAGAAATTCCCAAATCAACCTCTTTGGACCTCACTGAATTCAATGTGACAGGCTATCAACATCCCGCTTATATTAAAGATGGTACGGGAGATGAAAGACAGACTCCATGTATTCATATTAATAATGTCCGAGTTTGTATAAACTGGAACACCGATTCTGAATAAGCAGACGATTCTCAGCCGATAATTTTAAGGTTAGAGATGTGGTGAACTGAGTAGTCCCGTCGATGAAAACCCGTCTTTCTCAACTTCACATCGATATAAGCGAAAGTCGAAATCGTACTGTCAAAAGAGCCATAAAGAAATAGAAATTCAATAGGAGTCACACAATGGATCACAGAAGCTAACTTTGTACAGATGCAGAGACGGTGTCAGACATAACCAATCAACAGTATATATAAAAATCCTTACAATTATTGTTATTTATATTATTTGTTATATTTTTGTAAATTTAAGTTTTTGTATTACATGGCATTTGTTAAAATAAATAAGTAAATACTAAATTCCTTCAGTTGCTTTCAAACTTTCAGTTCGACCCCGACTGATGACGACCTAGGGCCAGAAACCGATCCGGAAGACACTTGCTGAACCTTTGGTAGCGGCTAAAGGAATGTATAATCTGTGTGTGGAGCACGGATGAATTTTCCTTGTTTTCGAATATTTTTTTATTTGCCGATGAACTGCTCTGTTAGAGACAATTATATGTGAACCAATTTCAGATTTAATAATTAAGTTCTTAACCAATTTAATAATACTAGTTTTTAATAATGCACATATTTATTTTTGTAAATTTTTTATTTAAAGTTAGGACACTTTTTATGAAAATTTAACTAGTTACCAAATAATTATATTTTTAAAAATATTACATTCAAACTTATCATTAGTTGAGGCATTAAATTGAATAATTTAATGCCTTGAATCTTTCTTGAAATGGTTCTTTTGTAGAAAAATAATTATGGATAATTATAAAGCCATCTGAGAAACTATATAAAATTTCCTTAAACAATTCGTTCTAACTAATACGCTCGGGACAGATTGAAATCAAACCAGAAATGCCACAATTCATTTGCAAATAACTACAAGAATTTTAGCAGTTCTAGTAATTTGAAAAGTTTGTCTTTTAGAGGATAAGATAACAAGTTGTTTAAAGTTCAGTCTAAAGGGGGAATGAAATCTTGTTACATGTACGGGAGACAAATAGAGAAGTATACAATTTTCACTATGTTTGTCTGACATGATAACTTTATTTGGGATTATTTCGTATTAGATTTTTTTAAAATGAAATATTCCTAGCAATTTCTGTCTTTTAAATTATTCATCTTTATACAAGATAGCTTCAAAAATTGTTTTAGGACAACACACCGCATATACAATGATATATTAGGTCCGCAATATAATATTCGGACCCTACGTTAAATCGACTGCATAATTTATTCAGATTAAGATTTTTTTCCCGCTGTATAGTTAATTTGTAGAATCAAAGAATAATTAAAAAACTTTCAGCTTCAAAATAAGGTTTATTATAAGGGGCTACCCTGAATATAACCTGAAAAATCATTTGTAAACGCGATGTCATTCGAAAAGTAACATTTGAGGTACTGTCTTCTTTTCGCCTTTCAACTGAAAAATATGCTGCGAAAGCTCAGGGCATGATTTGTGTGACGTTGCGAGATAATACTGTTTCGTACTGAACTTGTAAGAAGTGGGTCCAGCAGTTCTGAACTAGAAATATTGACTTAAATGAAGCAGAAAGTCAGGGACAGTCAAAAAGTGGAGGATGGGAAATAGGAAGCCCTGCGGGAAGAAATTCTTATCGTATACTGCTAAAACTAAAACACGATCTCTGAGTAAGATTGGAAGCTTAAATGTTTAAATAATTTAAAACGAAGAAAATTTAAAAGGAGAGTCGTTAGCCGCCCTGAACTTACACCCAAAATTACCAGTAGACGCTTTGATGTTGTGTCATTGTTTTTCAGATTAGAAAAAGAATTTCCCACATAAAATTGAGACTTGCGGCGAAAATTGCGAGATCATCTCAGATAATCCAAAGAGGAGAATATCGTTTATTAATCCTGGTGAGCCATCACCCAGTACTGCAGAATCAAATATCTACGAGAAAAAGAAGTCCTTGAAAACTTCAATAAAGAAAATTAAAGAAATAACTTGTTAATAACTAATTAATAACTAATTAAATGAGATTCAAACAATCAATTTGTAGAAAGGTATGTAAAAAGATTACAGATTAATCTAAAGGTTAATAATAAAAAAAGATAATATAAACTTTTGCCATCATTCAAACCTTGTTTGATGTTTTTACTTTCAAAAAACTTCTTTCCCTGCAAAAAACTCATAGCAAAACTACAAAGCGACTTTATATATTTTGTTAGGACTAAAATATTTTTACTGGCTTTGTATACTTTTCCATTCAACCATGTGCCTGAATTTTTTCATCTCAATTTTTCCAAAAGTATATGTAAACCTACGAAAAATACCGTACCAGTAAAGGTACCGTACTGTAGCTAGGAGTTGGACAGAAAGATACTGTTTAATCGGGCACAAAAAGGCTTTTTTAAAAATCTGAAATGAGATAAAAGCGGGGTTAATATAAAGAGATAATTCTGAGGTGATATCATGATTTGGGTCATCTGAGATACACCCATTATATTACATCGATAATGGATAAAAAGGATGATTTATAAAAAACGATTGAAGAACTAAATATCGAAGCAGCCAGAATAGGACTAAAAATGAACTACGACAAAACAAAAACTATGACAAATCAATTAGAAGAACGCATGTTCATGTCATGTTATACAGTTTTGTCTTTCCGAAAATTGATTAAATTGATGCGGACGAACTATTTGTTCAACAAGGCGGCGCTTACCACACAGCAGACATTCCGATGGACTTATTAAACAATCAATTCGGAGAATCGGTAATTTCACGGAATGGCCCCTGCAACTGGCCACCAAGATCTTGTGATTTAATACCTTTAGGCTTTGGGGTTATGTTAAATCACAGGTTTACACCAACAAACTCAAGATTATTGAAAAATCTGAAGCCAACACCCGATGTGCTCCACCGAGTCACCGAAAATTGGGCCAACCGGATCAATCAGTTCAAGAGTCGAGGTGGTTAGTTGAACAGTATTTTGTTAATTATAAATGGCATAAAATATACTATCTAATAAAAAAATGAGTACCATTTTTGGCCAAATTTTAGCCTTGGCAACCCCCTTGGCAACCTCCTCTTCGTACGATGCGCTGGTGATACCAAAGTATGATAACAAGTCAGGAAAATAACATAGGAGAAACCGGACAACATGCCCAACAAGCAGCAGAAGATGCTGAGAAGAACAGGATGTAAGCGTTAGAGCGTCTTGATAAACTGATCAGCGAACTACACAAGTTAATCCACTCGAAGGTCAACCTCCACGGGGAGGTAAAGGCTAAAACGAATGTTGTCAAAAATGCTTTCAAAGGGTATAGAGACCTTGATGACAAATGGCGTGCAATACAACAGCGCCCTCCTCGTGTCACACCAGAGAAAAAGACCGTGACACCACTGCGGCCTGACCGAACCGACACTGAGACGGTAGACGAGATGGAGACAGGTACTGATGGGGACATGGAATCGCTCGCTGAAGACAAGAGTGACAAGATGTCTGCGAAAAGGAAGCACCTGTCACCACCGGACACTCACAACAAACCGTTCAAGAAGAAAAAGGACTCAGGAGTAGGATTCTCCTACGAGGGAGCTACGCAGAGCACCGGTAACAAGAGGAAGGACAGCATGCCACCATGGGAAGAGGTCCAATCGAAGAAGGAGAAGAGGAAGCTGCGCAAAGAGCAGCAATCGAAGCAGCCGCCGAACCGAACACGACTAGCGACTAAGCAGGCTTTGCAAAAGCCCGAGAAGAAAAGGTGACGAAGACGGACCAGACCAGATGCTCTGATCATTCGCCCAACCGAGAAAAAGAAGTATGCTGATATACTCCGTCGCATCAAGAAGGACGTCCCCGATGACCAGGTCTGCTCTACGGTAGACAAGATTCGGAAGACAGCTGCTGGAGACTTGCTTATCACGCTTAGGAAATGGAGCAATGGCAAAGCCAAAACCCTACAGAAGACGACCGCAGACATCCTTAAGGATGACGCTAAAGTCATCAGTAAGGGTCCCGAAGAAGATCTCAAAATCCAAGATCTGGATGAGACCATAACGGCAGAAGACATTCAGGCAGCCCTACAGAAGGCAGCCGGAGATAACTGTGAGATACCGCTTGAAGCTGTCAGATCACTGTGTGAGGCCTACAGAGGCAATCAGGTTGCCGTTGTAAGACTAGCAGCATTGGTAGCGCAAAAGGTACTCGGAGAGCGTGGCAGGGTCAAGATCGGCTTGCCCAACTGCCGAATAGAACAAGTGGAAAGACTAATCCAATGCTACCGATGCTGGCGCTTTGGACGTCTTGCTAGCCAGTATAAAAGGATAGTAGATTGGTCTAAACTCTGCATTAAGTGTGGGCAAGCGAGTCACAAAATCGCTGAATGTAAGAATTCAGCTAAGTGTATCCTATGTGTTGAACAACATAGCATAGAGAATGTTGCCCATCATGCCGGTACCATCAGATGCCCGGTTTATAAAGAGGCACTCCAGAAGTTAAAGAACATACGGAAATGAGAATACTACAGCTCAACCTCAATCACTGTGAGGCTGCGCATGACCTGCTCATGCAAACTGTGCGCGAATTGAAGCCAGAGGTAGTATTAATAGCAGAGCCGTACAGACACCTAAGTAGTCAACCATGGGAAACGGACAGTACAACCAAAGCCGTTATTTGGTCTTGCGGGAAACTTCATCTCCAAAGAGGGGCAAATACCAGAGAAGCAGGGTTTGTGGCAGCATGGATAGATGGAATTCGAATCTATAGCTGCTATGCGCCGCCCAGTCTTACCGTCGATGGTTTTGATGACTTCCTGGACCGACTGACTGAGGATGCGAAGCAGCATTATCCAGTGGCAATAGCCGGCGACTTCAACTCCTGGGCAGTGGACTGGGGCAGCAAAGAGACTAACGCAAGAGGAAGAGCACTACTAGAGGCCATGTCCACACTAGATGTGGTCCTGCTCAACAGTGGAGATACTCCAACGTTCACAAGAGCAGACACAAGCTCCATCGTAGACCTCACTTTCGTTAGCAGCAACCGCATCAGGGGAAGCCACTATTGGAAGGTGATGGATATCTACACGGCCAGTGACCACAGTGCAATACTCTGGGAAATATCCAAAGGCCAGAGCCCTGGAAGAATCAATCAGCCGACCAATGTAGTCGGGTGGAAGGTTAAATCATTCGACCCGCTTGCCTTTGTAGTGGCCCCGAGAGGGGACCCAATCATCGCTGGGAATACCGAGGAGAAAGCGAGGTAGCTAATGGAGAGAGTTGCCCAGGCCTGCGACGCGAGTATGCCCCGTAAACGTGGCGTGGGTCGGCGTCCGTCGGTTCACTGGTGGAGCGACCAAATTAGCTCTCTATGTAAAGAGTGCTTTAGAAGGAGACGAATATCGCAGCGTGGCTACCGACGACCTGACTCTGCAGAACTGGTGGCAGAGTATAAAAAGGCACGTCGGAAACTGAAAAAGGCCATCAAGGATAGCAAAGGGAAGTGCTGGCAGGAACTAATCGACGAGGTGGACAAAGATCCGTAAGGTAGACGATACAAGGTGGTTATGTCTCACCTGAAAAGCCAGGCAATGCCGTCACCTACTTGTCCACACCTATTACAGAAGATCGTAACCACGCTGTTTCCACAGCAGCGTGAATTTGACTATCCGCCAGTGCATTGTGACCATACGCCACCTATCACGGCGGATGAACTGATGGAAGCGTGTAACCGAGTAGGGAACAATAAAGCACCGGGATTGGACGGAATCCCAAACATCGCTTTGAAAACAGCTATTAAAGCAGCGCCATCATTTTTCCTCGAAATCTATGACGCATGCCTCAAGGAAGGGACTTTCCCTCGATAGTGGAAACAGCAACGACTGGTACTACTTCCTAACGGTAATATACCGCCAGAAGAACCGTCACCGTATCGGCCGCTCTGCATGCTAGATACTGCAGGCAACTATTAGAGTAGTAGTTAGAGAATATAAGGCACATACACACACACACACACACACACACACACACACACACACACACACACACACATATATATATATATATATATATATATATATATATATATATATATATATATATATATATATATATATATATATATATAACTATATATAACTATATATATATATATATATATATATATATATATATATATATATATATATATATATATATATATATAAACTTCCATATTCAAATATGGACGTGAAAACTGATGAGATAGCTAGAATCAATGTAAACTAAAGTACACTCCCAAACATTGATTGAACCCAGTGCCTCTCGATTACCAGATGCGAAAGTAACAGATCGTAAGTAACTAATCTACCTAACTACCATGCCTTGTCGATACCTGTTATAATGTAGCATTTTCATAGGATCTACGTACCTGTCACTCGAAACAAATATTATCTCAAAATTAGGTTCTTTTTTTCTTATTAACTTGTACACCTCAGCCAGTTGTGGTGTAAAAGCTCTACACGGTGGACACTGTAACGAAAACGATCCATTAAATGAAGCTATATATAAATATAAGCGTTTTCTTACCCAGTTGGCCGAAAAGTAAAAACCTCTTACACCATCTGCTAAATCTCGATACCGTATATCACCTTGCAGACATTTAAGGTGTTCTTGAAAATAAGCACCACCAGGTTGAAGAACGACATCTTTCAAAACCTATAAATAAAAATAATAATATGAAGGGCTATATGACAGGAGAATTTCTATCGTTTACTTCATCGACCGGTCGCGGTTGCCATGGAAAGTTAGTGCCGTTTGGATCTTCTAGTAATCTTTCCTGTGCAGATACGCTGATAGTAGTTCCATCTTTGTCCAACAGTACCAGTGTAGGTACACCAGATTTGATTCTGTACCTTCTGCTCAGTCTTGTCTGCAATATAAACAAATTAAAACAGTAAGAAAAAATCTTAATAGTAAATAAAACAAAAAAAATTAAGAGTTTACTAAAAATATTTAGAATACAAGGATTACTTTCCGTTCTCCACATAATAATTGTTCATTTCTTCAGCTGTCCTCAAACATCGGAAAGTATGTTCCGAGACGGGTCTTAAGCCGTCATTAGTGTGGCTCGAACTGAAGAAAACAGCTGAAGAAATGACCAAAGGTTTGACCATATATATCGACATTTCCGGATGTAGTCTGCAGTAGCATGCAGCTCACGCCAACCTGTGGTGAGCGAATGGTGGATGGTATAGTATAGTAGAAATAAGAGATACCCTCCAAGATTTGCGTGGATCATATAGGAAAAATCGGCCTACAAATAAATGATGAAAAAGCAAAGATAATTAATTTGCTTCTGAGTGAATTAATAGAAATCAGAGGAAAATATATACAACTTGTTGAAAAGTATATAATGACAGTATATATGGTATATAAGTATATATAAAGTATGATCAAAAAGTAAGGTGACTTTTGTTTTAAAAATTCGTGTGTTTATGCTGGCTGGGACTATTGCCCCACCCGCCGTACTCGCCAGACTTGGTCCCTTCTAACTACTACATGTTTTCATCGATGTCTCACGTACTTTCGATGAAACACTTCAACAATTAGGAAGATGTGGAAAAATGGCTTGTTGACTGTTGACTGGACCACATCAAAATATGTACGGTTTTTTAGTAGGGCATCCAGCTAGTGATGGCGCATTCTTTGAATACACCATTTTTTAATCTTTTTTTTTACTTTGTTATGTATCACTTTTATTTTTTAACTTTGTTTGATTATAGTTTCGTAAAACAATGTTACATTATCAAACACTACTTTAAAACTAGTTTTAGAGTACTTTTAAAGTAGTGTTTGATAATGTAACATTGTTTTACGAAACTATAGTCACACAAAGTTAAAAAATAAATGTGATAGATAACAAAGTACAAAAAATGTTTTATTCGGTGTTTTAATAAGAAAAAAATAAGAAGTTACGCGGTATCGCCATACCTGCTATTACGGTGATAGAAAGATCCGTTTGGTGTAAAAAAGTGTTGCTAACTACCAAATAACTCTAGGAAGTTCAGACTCGTGCTGAAAACATGCCAGATGTGGACCTGCCTCCTCTCCAAAGTGGAAGCTAATAGTTTGGCCAGATCGAACGATACGCCACCAGTCTCATTATTTTATTTGTACACCTCGTATCATCACCTAATACAAACTAAAATGCTACTTAACCGAAGAGCTTGTCTATACATTTTTTTCTTTAAGTTGTAAAGTATAAACTGAAGGGAAACCAAGCACTGAGTTCGTATAATGACTAATAAAACAACTTTTAAGCAAAATTTGACTTTATTCATCTACATAGTCTCTTTCAGGGGTGATACATTGATTACAATGCTTCTCTAACATTTCGATAGCTTTTTTGTAAAAGATATATTTTTGGCCTCAAAATAAGTTTCAGTTTCAGCAATTACTTCTTCATTGGAGCCAAATTTTCTTTCCTTGGAGTTGCTCTTGTCTCCTTCCCTTGAGCTTTCGTTTTAGGTCTGCAAACAAGTAGTAGTGGCCAGGTGCCTGATCCGGAGAATACGGTGGATCGGGAAGCAATTCAAAGTGCAATTCATGCAATTTTTTCATTGCCGCGAGCGACTTGTAACTGTAACTAACAATTTCTTCCTTCAAACGTATCAATAATGGCATATAATATTCGCTATTGATGGTTCTTCCTTTGTTAAGGTAATCAATGAATAAAATACATTGAGCATCCTAAAATGCGGATGTCAAAACCTTATCACCTGACATTTGCGTTTTTGGTCGCTTTGGGCGGCTTTTGCCAGCAGCTGTCCTCTTAGCTAACTGCCGATTTGACTGCGGAGTGCAGTGTTTATTCCTGTTTATTGCGCTGCAATAGCTCCAAACAGCGGGCTGAATCGTCGACGTATTGCTGTTTTTGATCGACTGTGAGCAAACGCGATATTCAATTCGAACAGAGCTTTCTCATGGACAAATGTTCATACAAAATGGTGAATACACTGCCTTCTGATATCTTTAAAGTTTCAGCTATCTCACGTAACTTCAACTTACGATCAGCCAAAACTATTTTATGAACTGTTTTTACGTTATCTAGAATAACTGCCGAATTTGAGCAACCAGAGTTTAAAACCAGCAAACCACTTCTCTACTATTTGTCTCGATGGAGCAGAGTTCGAATAACACTTGTCAAGCCATTGTTTTGCTTGAACGGTATTTTTTCCCATTAAAAAGCAATACTTTATTAACACACGAAACTCAGATATTTCCATTGTTTTCGAAATTACAAGAGTAACGTCACTAAAACCACTGCGAACTAAACCTCAGATTGTCATGAAATTTTGACACGTATCACTTCAAGATTAGTACTCTTTGAAAATCATATGGATTTGTCAATAGTGGTGCCATCTATATGTCATCCTACGAACTTATTGAGTGATGTGTTATATGAAAACACAATATAGAGATATTCAATAATGACTTTTTGAACGACCACAAGAAGGAAAAACCATAATGTACCATTTCACCTTTTTTTCTTTAAAATTTAAAGATAGTTTAATCCTTTCAAAATTATTACTACAAGCATGCCGATTCCTCTGCGAAAAATATTATGTTTACGTTTAATGAATGAACGTAACATTAAATAATTGAAAATCTATATTTTCATTTATTTATTGTACAGAAACCTATTTGAACTTCGAAATATCTGAAATTGTATATTTCGGTTTATTTGTTTGGTCGAAATGAATTGAAGAAATCAATTTGCGTTTTTATATTTTCTGGATTGTTATGATGAAAAAAATATTTTGCTAAAATATAAATGTATTTTAGTTCTAAACGTACTTGTAAATTCTCTTAACTTATAAGTTAGATCTGACATAATTGCTTGCTCAATATTATTTCTATATAATCAGAAATTACCATACAAATTTTTTTTTATTAATCTTTATCCCAATTAATTATTTTCCTGTTTTGTTTAGTACGTCGTATGGTATGCTGCACCTAAGCATAACATTGTTTATTTTCAAGGTAATTTTTTTTGTAATTGCAGCTAAATCATAGTGCATTTTAAAATGAATGGGGGAAAATAATGTCAGCCAAGTGTCCCTTCTTCGCGGTCACACATCTGAAATCTCTCTTGAAAGTTGTGCATCACTCCCAAAATCATTTCTTTTGGTACTCTTGCGATTTCTTGGCGAATATCAACTTTCAGTTCTTGTATCGTGGTGGTGTTAGCGTACACTCTAGACTTAAAGTAACCCCACAAAAAATGCAGACCACACAAAAAATACTTGCAGACAAGTCTGGAGAGTGTGGGGGCTAAGAAACATTGCCGAAACGGGAGATCACATGTTGAGGAAACATGAATTGAACACGTTCCATTGTAACTCTCGCCGTGTGAGCTGTGGCGTCGTCTTGTTGGTTTACAGTTCTCCCATGTTTACTTTACGCGGTTTAAGTGGTTGTAATAAAAAATGTTGTAACATAACGTGCCGAAGTCACTATTACTGTTCCCTCCTCCTCTGCAAAAAAATAAACGAGCAACGATCCCTAATTTGGAAATTCCGCACCAGCCTGTGACTTTTTCACTAGGGAGAAGTCCTTGGTGCAACTCTTGTGGATTCTCTACCGCCCAGTGCCTGCAGTTCTGTTTATTTACCTATCCATTTGAATGAAAATGTGCTTCGTCACTCATAATTATTACGGCATCAGAGCCATCAGCAAAAACGGCAAGCACCTTATACAAAACTCTCTGTGCTATGCAAAATTCTTTTCGATCAGCTGTAGGGATGAAATTCCAAGTCGTCATGCAGAATGCGTGGTAGCAATCGATGGGACATACCCAGCGCTGAAGCTTGGCGCCAAGTGGAATACTGAGGCAAGAACCTCCCTTCTCACTGTTTCAACATTGTCTGGTGCACGAATGGCACGGGAAAAACCAGCTGGTTTTACTTCTCATGATAGATCCGGTAGTTTAAAATGCTTCAATTCATCGGAGTATCGTGTTTCGATGTGGAATTGGCCCTCGCTGTTCAATATTAAACTGTCGGCGAAAAAAAGATGTTGCACGGTAACTATGGAATGACTGTTTCTAAAAAACTGCTCGACGACAAATACACGATGCTCCAAGATCCACGGTGCCATGCCTAAAAGTACATTAACTGAGCTGTCCATTGGCGGCGTGGCAAGTTCATCACCCCTCTCTTTGTAAAATACTAGCCGTTCAAAAAACTTGCGTTTCCTCTGCGTCACCCTATACAAGCTAGTACACGAGAAATAAAAGTCTTTTAAAGAAACATCAGTCCATGATGTAATTTTTAATGCTTAAATGCATGTGGAAAGGTTTGGTGACAGGGAAGGACACGAGACAACACCAAAGCGAGAAATTTCTTGAATAGAGAATGCAACTCGAATTACATTCAGTTCTGGTCGTACAGAGATGGTCTCATTTTATTGAAACCACACATCCCTCCTGCTGATTCCTTGTCTACGAAGTACTGACTTGAAAACGTTTTCAAACATAGTTGCGTAGAATGCTGAAAAAATTACCTCAAAATGTCATACTTGCCAATACCAAACCAAACGGTTGTTTTTGGACTAATTAGAGGTTTCTGACGTAGTTCATGAAGCTTTTCATGGCCCTAATCAGCAATTTTGTTTACTGACTACTTCATTTAAATGGAAATGGGATTCATCGCTCATGCCGATGGTTAAATCTTTGTTTTCTTCGGATATGTCCAGCATTGTTTGAAACGTAGAGGTCGAGAAATGAGCTGAGGACCTAATATTTGCTTTTATGGAGAATTTCAATTTTTTGATCCAAGTGTAATAGTTAATTTATTTAATTTTCTCCAGACATGAAAATATACCTATTTAAAACATGTGTAGGAGTACTCGCATCACTTCTGACACAATTCTGTTATATTTAAGCTACCAGTGTTAGTAGCAATGTAATTTTATAATTATCAAGATTGTGTTGCTATCATTTCTTTCGTTGTTTATTTCCACTGTGCTAGTACTTACAACGACCGTGTCTTATATGACCACTTCGGGTAATCAAATTAAGCTTGTAACCGATGCTGGTCATTTGAGGCTGTAAATTCTCTCGAGATGCCAAACGGGATCAAAATGCATCAAGTGGTATTGTTATGTTAAATATATTTGGATACAGAAGGTAACACTACAAGGGTCGTTCGAACAGTTCTAAGCTTGACAAAGAAAACGAGACTTTTTAAACATGTTTTTAAAAATGTTTTGAAATGTTGATTGAATTTGTGGAACTATGCAAAATAAGCATGTCTCAGCTTTGACCTCATCCTTTGAGGTGAATTTTCGTTCAGTTAGTTATATTTAGGTTTGCGAAGATAAAGAATGGGAACCAAAGCTGGGAACCAAATATGGTGAATAAGGCGCATGCGAATGCACTTTGAAATATATTAGCGAAGATAGTGTATGAGAAAATTGTAGACTTGATTTTTCCTGCAAATGGAACTGGTTTGAACCCATGGTGTTTTGAAACCTATGGTTTGAACGGCAATTTTGTGTTTGGCATATAACAGTGAATCTAATATGACAGTTACCAAACAGAGTGATGAGCGGAAAGCTTTTTCATACCCAAACTATCGTATATAATGTACTGAACATGGTCTGGTTGAGATGTTTACAATGTGAGAAAGATCAAGATTATTTAGTACGACACTGTGGATTTTTGTAATGATTTTACTGGCCGTAGCGGTTTTTAAGCATCTCAACCGTTCGTCATCTTCAATGGAAGTACGACTATGTTTGAATTCAGCACCTCTCTTTTTACAATTGAAAACGAAAGAAAAATGTTTTAAATCGAAATCTAACTTTTTTGTATATCCGTCAAGTTTACATCCTTTAAAGTAAAAGTACTTTATAACAACTCGAACTTTATCTTATCCATTTTCCAGAAAACGTCAAAACTTATTTTCTTTACTTGATCGCCACAAACCAGCAACTAAAAGTATGCGCCTTAAAATTCGCAGAACTTGCGCAATATCGGTGTCTAAATATCGGGTCAGAAATTGACGTTATGGATTACTCTTTATGGATAAAAATACTTTTCAGAAATGTTGAAGATTTATTATTTAAAAGGTTTTTAACACATAAATAAATAATTAACAGTTTAGTTCAACATTAATTTATTTAACACAAACATGAAATTTGCAGTAAGTAAAAGTTAGTTAACATTAATATCAACCATCATTTGAAATATTCTTAGATTCTGATAAAACGAAGAAAACGAGAGCAGTAGAGAACTGTACATCAGGATGTCGTATATTTTAGAGTAGCCCATAAAGGTAGAATGTAAAAAAGGATACCTCGAATATTTTCGGAATGTATGCATTTCACCTCTTCGCCATTGTCGTTTATATGATTACACTCTCCCCATTTCAACCTCCCTGTTGTGAAGATGACGCTTAGAACAAGAATATTATGTACAGTGGCGTTTCGAATTGGTTTCAATAATGATAATGAGTTAACAAAAAAAGAACTAGTAAACGAAAATAACAATAATGTTAATGAGTTAACAAAAAAAGAACTAGTAAACGAAAATAACAATTAACTTAATTGGACAATAATACTGAAAAAAGAATATTTATTTGTTCGAGCAAAAAGTTGAGATTGGACTATACGTCTGAGAAGTGAAGAATAATCCTTTATTTATAAATAAAAACTGTTAATACTTTTATATGTATTTTACTCTAGTAATTGTAAAATAAATAAAAATGGTGTAATGAAGATGTTTCTCAGATTATCCTCGTTGTGTCGGGATGTAGAACGACCATGTCTGCCTGCCTAGGGAAACCGTCTCGTTCTCGCCTTGATATTAGTTATAGGAAGTCGTTGATTCTCTCTGAGGTGCTGGATAATACATAGTTCGTCGAGTAGTATTGTTGTGGGATATTATTCGCATAAATTTGCGTATATCTGGAATTTGATAACGCGCTCAGGTATCAATGGAACATCGCTCTACTATATACATAAAAAAAGCATATTAAGAAAAAGTTTAAATTTGTCTTTGTCAGAAATTGACGTTATGGATTACTCTTTATGGATAAAAATACTTTTCAGAAATGTTGAAGATTTATTATTTAAAAGGTTTTTAACACATAAATAAATAATTAACAGTTTAGTTCAACATTAATTTATTTAACACAAACATGAAATTTGCAGTAAGTAAAAGTTAGTTAACATTAATATCAACCATCATTTGAAATATTCTTAGATTCTGATAAAACGAAGAAAACGAGAGCAGTAGAGAACTGTACATCAGGATGTCGTATATTTTAGAGTAGCCCATAAAGGTAGAATGTAAAAAAGGATACCTCGAATATTTTCGGAATGTATGCATTTCACCTCTTCGCCATTGTCGTTTATATGATTACACTCTCCCCATTTCAACCTCCCTGTTGTGAAGATGACGCTTAGAACAAGAATATTATGTACAGTGGCGTTTCGAATTGGTTTCAATAATGATAATGAGTTAACAAAAAAAGAACTAGTAAACGAAAATAACAATAATGTTAATGAGTTAACAAAAAAAGAACTAGTAAACGAAAATAACAATTAACTTAATTGGACAATAAGAGAGCTGTTTCTTTCTGATTTTAAGTTTTATTTATCTCCTTTAAAGTAATCCCTTCTTGCTGCACATATTCCAACATGTATTCTATTTTTCAAAACAGATTTAACAAACAACTTCTGGTATTTCCTCCAAAACGGCTAGCGAACTCTCTTGAATGGCTTCTATGGACTTAAAATGGCGTCCACAAACCACTTTCTTCAATCGAGAGAACAGGAGAAAGTCACATAGTGCCAGATCAGGTAAATATGCTGCTTGTGGAACAGTACTTTGATTTTCAGCGAAAAATTGACGGAAAATTATTGCGGTGTACGATGGGGCGTTATGATGTTCTCCAAAATTGATTGAATTGATCTAAATAATTTATTTACAATGTCTCTACTACTTAATTGGCGATTATTCAGTATAATATCGTTGATTTTGTTAATGTGTTCTTTATTGGTTGACGTGGAAGGTCTTCCTGCATGAGCTTTATCTTCAACTGCTTCTCTATCATCGATAAAGTAATACTTTCTTAATATTTTTAATGTATCTGCCCAAGAAATTTTAGTTTTTAGATAAAATTTAATTTTGTCTAAAATCACTTTTCAGCTTTAAAACCTTAAAAATCGCCGACAAAAATGCTTAACAATTACAAAAGACGCTATAATTTCTAATTTATGAAGCGAAATTATATGAAACTTCTGTCAGGTATCAATGATAATCATACCAACTTAAAAAAAACAAATAGTTCTACAAATACAACCGTATTGATTCGTGAACATTAAGTTCTGTAAAATGGTAACGGTTGTACGGAAATGCTTTAAAGGCTGAAAATCGCTTATGAAGATAATTATTCATCGCGAACATAGCTTAAAACATCGACGATTCAGAGAGCGTAGAGAAAATGTGAATTATGATAAAAGTTCAAGCTTATTAATTGTTTATTAAAGCCTGTCTACTAAATTTTTGGGAATAACAGTGATTGGGATTAGCCACATTCCTTATATAAACCTTTTCCTGTTCAAATCTCTTTTTTTTTGTAAGAACAGATGGACGGTGAATTCAAAAAATTAAATGCTTGAGGTGGCCAAACACTGCAACCATTATCGATAACATTAAAGAAAGCATAATATTTTATTATTGGTATTGTATGTTTATATATGTATAAGCGGTCCCGAACATTCATTGTCAACCAAGCACGCTTAAATTCAGCTGCTCAAAATTTTACGGTGGTAAATGATCGCACACAGTCACTGTAAACAGCATCCATTTCGGTTTTAATTTGCGTAGGCGTATTACCTTTCAAATGCAAGAATTTAATGACAGCTCGATATTCAATTTTTTCCATCTTTAAAGAAACAGTAACATCGACTGACATAAATTACTGGTAAACAACAACTGAGCATCTAATATGGCTGGCTGAAATTTTTAATCGCACTCATGTGCAATTACCATCACCATCATCATCAGCCCGTGTCAATCCACTGCAGGATGAAGCCCTCTTTAACATGCTTCCAACAGTGTGTATTCGTTGTGCCTTTCTATGGCCTGCTGTACAACCTGGATGTGATCCATTGTAATGAATCCACTTCTGAATCTTGCTGGCTCTCTTGGTTGTGCGTCATTCAGTTTTCTTAATATTATCTTGGTGAAAACTTTGTACACCACTAATAGGAGGCTTATTAGACGGTAGTTCTTTAAATCTTACTGTGCTCCATTTTTATATAAAATAATCACTTTTGCATTTTTCCATAAGTTGGGTATAGATATATTTGATCTTTGACATAGTTCTATAGTTGGGTCACTGTCGTTTAGTGAAAAACAAATAATGCTAATAGCAAAATACTGGGGTGTATTAAAAGTATTTGCGTTATTCAGGTTTGTAGTGACTCACTCTTTGAGATCATTCCTAGACCTCGCAAACGGTAGTGGTAGTGTGAGATATTCGTAATTCCCCTGAAAGTTTTCCAGTGCTTGTTCACATATCCACAGCTACAGTTGTTCTTGAAAAGACGCCATCAAGAAACCATACACGACCTGATTTTCCTCTAACTTCAAGACTCATGTTTCTCTCCCGGAACCTCCCAGAACTGAACGGTGAAGATTGATACGGCTTTTTACCACATTACTTTTCAAATCTCACGACCGGAGTTAGTTGCTTTGAAGCCTTCGTAGTGGCAGTATTTCGGTATTTCGGCAGTATTTTAATACTGAAAAAAGAATATTTATTTGTTCGAGCAAAAAGTTGAGATTGGACTATACGTCTGAGAAGTGAAGAATAATCCTTTATTTATAAATAAAAACTGTTAATACTTTTATATGTATTTTACTCTAGTAATTGTAAAATAAATAAAAATGGTGTAATGAAGATGTTTCTCAGATTATCCTCGTTGTGTCGGGATGTAGAACGACTATGTCTGCCTGCCTAGGGAAACCGTCTCGTTCTCGCCTTGATATTAGTTATAGGAAGTCGTTGGTTCTCTCTGAGGTGCTGGATAATACATAGTTCGTCGAGTAGTATTGTGGTGGGATATTATTCGCATAAATTTGCGTATATCTGGAATTTGATAACGCGCTCAGGTATCAATGGAACATCGCTCTACTATATACATAAAAAAAGCATATTAAGAAAAAGTTTAAATTTGTCTTTGTCACATAAATAAATGGAAATACAATTTTTCAGCAGTTTTAATAATCAAAAGTAAACATCATATTTCCGGTGATTGCACGTTCCTTCAAGATTAATTTTAAAAGCATTTAAACTATTCTTAGATTTCCGGTAAAAGAAAGAGAATAACAGGAGCGGTATATGTATGCCGCATTGTTTCGTACGTTATAGTCGTTCAGAATGAGAAAATTCGAGGTACGATGCTTTTCTATGAATGTGCTGTTCTGTTCATTATTTTTTCTCAGCTGATGCGATAAAAAATGTTTACAGACTAGGATTCCAGCTAATGTAGTGTCTTGGATTGGTTTACGAGATGTGTAGCTAAAATAATGAAATTGGTGGTGTAGACTTAGATCTGGCAAGACTGTTGGCTTGCCTTTTGGTGTGCACACATAGTATGTAGGCGCCATCATCTGATGCGTCTTCAGTTTGAACTCCCTACTGTCTTGTGGTGGTCGGTAGCAATTCTTTTCTTGAATCGGACTCTTCTAATGTATTCTGAAAATGAGTGACAACAATTTTGAGCAACGATAAGCTACTAAAACAGTGTTTAGTCAAGGGCCTAAGTTTTCCGGTGGTTTTCTTCGTCTTCAGTGCTTTGATCAAAATGTGTGAGGTAAATTCAACATCGAACAAAATTCACCCGTGCCCGACTGATGATGGTTTAAGACCAGAAACCGGTCCCGGAAGATACTTGACATTTTTGTGGCGGATAAAGGAATGCTAATATGAAACACCACGTGAAGTACGGTTAAATTTTCTTTGCTTTAATATTATTCTCAACGGGCCAATCATACAACTTCTATGCGTACTTGGTACCAACTTTTAGAGGGTCACGGATGATTTAGCATAGTCTTACTGTTGGGGACGTTCACTACAGGATGGCGCGAAGTGTATGTGACTACAGCCACCATTCGATGTGGTCGGTTTATACAGTTGTGACTTTAGTCTCGTCATTTTTTCATTCGATTTCCGAGTGTTCAGCCCGAATCTGACTGATGACGGCTTAAGGTCATAAACCGGTCTGAGGAGACATTTGCTAACGTTGTGATGGTAGATGAAGAACTGTCAAAAGCGCCCCCCCCTAACGATTATATATATATATATATATATATATATATATATATATATATATATATATATATATATATATATATATATATATATATATATATATATATATATATATATATATATATATATATATATATATATATATATATATATATATATATATATATATATTTGTTACTATTTTCGAAATTTCCATAAATAGAGCCATTTCAGTTACTTTTGGGGCAAAATAATATCATTCAAATGTTCCTTATGAATATCATCTTTTCGACCAATAAAAACATGATACTTTAACATTTAAACTATTCTTAGATTTCTGACAAAGGAAAAAAAAACTGGAGTGTAGTGTAATGAAAAAAAATTGTAGATTATGGATTTGTATATATTTTAGACATTGAAAAAGCGTAAACGCGAAGTCCTCGTCGAACATTTCGGAGTTTTATGTGTTTCCCCTTCTATCGTCGTTTCTGATTGCGTTCTCCTGTAAATTCTCTTACTTTAAAGAAATATATGGAGCAGCACTCAAGTTACGATGGGAGCTATTATATTCAGAAAAGAATGAGGATGGCGGTTAAACGCATTTGGGGAGGTATGGAATTTGACTTTTTTGTATTAATTGAAAATGAAAGATGCAGGGAAGGGCAATGATAGATAAGATACGAAACGAAAAATTCAAACATCAATTAAATATAGGTCTAATAAGAACATAAATAGAAGAGCAGGTGAGGTGGTTGCGGCATCTAGAAATATGGTAAAAATGATATATGAAGTGAAAAAATAAGGATAAAAGAGGACAAATACGCAAAACTTGGAGCGAGGAAGTGAGTGAGGCAGCAGAGGTGAGACGAATTATATGGAGGGAGATTAACACTCTAGCTCAAAACAAAAGAAACTGCCAGATATGTACTAGTTATGCAACGTAATATACATAAGGTTTAACTTGTTGGAAGAGATATATGATACAAAAAAAAAGATGAACGGCGAAAACAGCGAACACAGCGAATAGGTAGGTTTTTTCATAAAAGTATTTTTGATAGAATTGTGTAGCGGAATTTGACTCGAAAATCGCCAGCCAAACCAAATCAATCCACTGGAAAACTGGAAAATACAACCTCTTTAGCAGTAAGTTGTAGAGACTTTAAAACTATTAATCATCAATTCTTTTACTGGAACCTTTGGTGTGAATTACCACTGAACACCAAACTGTTCTACAACTGAACACCTTCTCATCATTTCTTTAAATTGCTCAAGGCACATTCGTTACTCATGTTAGCATCATCAGGAGATGATTCAATCTGGATCATCTCCTGATAATGGTAACCTAATTAGCGAAAGGCGCGTCAAGAAGTTTAAAAAAAGTAATTTGGTGTACAGCTGTAAATTTCTTCAAGTTTAGGTATTAATCATGTTTATAGGTACCTTTTCTTTTGGTTAAACTAAAATGAAATCTATTATAGATTATAATGTTAATTTCAATTAAAATTTTTAACAAACTTTGTATTAATATAAAGTATAGCTTTATTAAGTTTATGTGTTCACCTAAACTAAAAAAAGTTATTTATATATCAAGTTATATAGAGAAAATGAATTTATTTTAAAGATATTTCTAACGCTTTCCTTCTAAAATATTTAAAATATCATTTCTAGTATTTTTCTTTAATAAATTCCAACCTTTTTCGAAAAATAAAGACATATAAATTTAATATTGATTTTAAAAGCATTTAAATGGTTCGTATATTTTTAACAAAGGGAAGCGAACAACAGAAGTGCAAAATAGTATATTATGGTTTCATATTCTTTATAGTCGTTTTAAAATGGAAAAAAGCCCCCGTCGAATATTTCCGAGTTTTATGCGTTTCGCTTTCTTGCCATCGTCGTTTCTATGATTGCGTCCCACCCTTTTTTACTCTCCATTTTTTTGCTCCTGAAACTTTACTGGAAAGAGTTTGAGGAGCACCACTCCAGTTATGGTGGTGTTTCAGTATGGTCTCGATAACGATTGGTTAATAAGAAAGGAAATAAAGAGAATGGTGACATGAAAATAATTTTTTAATATTTTAAGTCTTCCATCTCGAATTTTAATGACAAATGGTGAAGAAATATTCATAATATGCAGTATACATTTGTAAAGAATATCTGTGATTGACTTGAAATAAACTTGACTTGACAATAAGCATTGACTTGAAATAAAACAATGCTCTTTCGCACATTAGTTTACAGGATAAGATAGGTGTTGTCATTTATTATATTTAATATTTCATTCAATATTAACATTCAAAGGCTTAATTACTTCATAATGTGAACTAATATTAAGGTCTGTCTGTTACATACTATCTACTTACTTATTATATTAAAGTAACATGTACGGCAACCAAAAGAAAACATGGTAAGTATTAAAAGTAACTAAGAAAATTTAATAACTGTAAAGACTTAGCATACGTTGGTGAGATCTGAAAGATCAGTGCTAAAGCTTATCATTTAGCCTATCATATTTATATCGATAATTAATATTATCAGTGAAGTACTTTTAATCGGCTTGGACAATTTACGAACAATGTCTCGATTTGCAATTAACGATTCTTCATCTGTTTCTATAAATTTTAATGCTGTATCAATAATTTTTGCTACATAAAACCTGAAAACTGTAGCCGTTTTTCCATAAATTTTAACTACGCAAAAGTCACCTCTATTAAAGCAGTTCTTTCCGGCTCTTCATCTTCTGAAGACCAAAATTTCGAATCATTGCCGCTTTCTTGAAGTGAAAAATTATCGCTTGTATCACTTGCTCACTTGCGTCATCGGCGATTGTTTTCTGAATTTTGTTTTACTGTTTTATTTTTTTAGAATGAACTGTTTTTTTTCTCGTTTTCTTTGTATAGGTTCTTTTTTATCTTTTTCTTCATATTCTTGTTTTTTAGATATTCTGTTGAGATACTTATTTCGCAGTTAGTTACTAATCTTCGCCTCCTGGCCTGGCGTTGTTACGTTGCGGGAGGCGTTTTTAGATGTACTTGCCACTTGTGTACTTGGACCATTATGAAATTGGATGACGTACTAGCCACTGCTGGGCATGGTTGGAAATTTTCGAAGCTTATATCCTGATTTCTTTCACCCGATCTGCTGCACCACTGTGATGGATATCCAACTCATTCTGAACGACTACCTTAAGGGCAAAATTGTTGTTGTTACACCACATTTCGTTGGTATCAATTTCCTGCGACGCGCTGTTAGATATAGCCATTATGAAACTGGATGATGTACTAGCCACTGCTATGGTCAATTGGGCCTTTTCAGAGGTTAATATCGTAGTTTCTTTTACTGGATCTGCTACACTATCGTGATCGATATCCACAGTTTGCGGATCTATCAATGACGTCTAATAACGTCTCAGGTCTTCAGGTTTAAAAACACTTAGTGAAATTGCATTTGTATTTGGTCCTTTAAGATGTGGGTCATATATAGCGGTGATGGTAAAGCCATTAATAATATTTTGAGCAGGTATCTTCTGTGTAGCTTTAGTAAGGATTGTTACAAATTCTGCTTTAGCAATTCTCTTACTTGGGTTCTGTCGTTGCCACTTACATAGTTCTTTGTCCCACTTAGTTTGTAGGCTTTTGAATACTGCGACAACTACCGGTTGGAGTAGATGTGTAGTATGTGGTGGCAATTTTATTTCTTGTGCTTGTTCTCCTCATTTTCTTGTGCTAATTTGTTTATTTTTGTTGACACGTGTATAACGTGGCCATCGTAAATTAAAAGCACCGGTCGTTCAGAACCAATGTGTTTTAAAAAAATATTTTTGAACCAATTATAGAAAATTGTGGTTTCCATCCAGCCCCGTTGGCTGGCACACATTGTCATTAAACCAATTCTCCATCAGATATTTACCTTTAAATACACATAATCTAGGTAATTTGTTTCCATCGGCAGAATAACACTGCAACAACCTTGCATTTTCTCGGCCGGAAGAATTTGTTTTACATTGACTCTTTACCCCAATTGACCTCCCGTCAACCAACAAAAGTGTTCATTTAGGCGGAGACGCAGGTTGTTGTGTGTTCCACATGAGATTGTGGAACCCAACGGTTGGGTGTCTGATGACACTCAACTACTGCTGTCTCATTGGACGCAGTCCAAGAAAATCTAACACTACATATGTACGCTATCCGACGGGAGGTCGGCGAAAAACATGGGTTGTTGGCTGTGGATAGGGTCTCCCTATTTTTGATGGTATGGTATATGTCGGCGCCCTGAAGAGTCTGAACCTCGAGAGATGAAACATATGTCATCCAGTTGAAGGGATAGGTGGGGCACCTTCCCGGTCAATCAACCAACAAAAGTGTTCATTTAGGCGGAAACGTAGGTTATTGTGTGTTCCACATGAGATTGTGGAACCCAACGGTTGGGTGTCTGATGACACTCAACTACTGCTGTCTCATTGGACGCAGTCCAAGAAAATCTAACACTACATATGTACGCCATCCGACGGGAGGTCGGCGAAAAACATGGGTTGTTGGCTGTGGATAGGGTCTCCCTATTTTTGATGGTATGGTATATGTCGGCGCCCTGAAGAGTCTGAACCTCGAGAGACGAAACATTTGTCATCCAGTTGAAGGGATAGGTGGGGCTCCTTCCCGGTTAATCAACCAACAAAAGTGTTCATTTAGGCGGAGACGTAGGTTATTGTGTGTTCCACATGAGATTGTGGAACCCAACGGTTGGGTGTCTGATGACACTCAACTACTGCTGTCTCATTGGACGCAGTCCAAGAAAATCTAACACTACATATGTACGCTATCCGACGGGAGGTCGGCGAAAAACATGGGTTGTTGGCTGTGCATAGGGTCTCCCTATTTTTGATGGTATGGTATATGTCGGCGCCCTGAAGAGTCTGAACCTCGAGAGATGAAACATTTGTCATCCAGTTGAAGGGATAGGTGGGGCTCCTTCCCGGTCAATCAACCAACAAAAGTGTTCATTTAGGCGGAGACGTAGGTTATTGTGTGTTCCACATGAGATTGTGGAACCCAACGGTTGGGTGTCTGATGACACTCAACTACTGCTGTCTCATTGGACGCAGTCCAAGAAAATCTAACACTACATATGTACGCTATCCGACGGGAGGTCGGCGAAAAACATGGGTTGTTGGCTGTGGATAGGGTCTCCCTATTTTTGATGGTATGGTATATGTCGGCGCCCTGAAGAGTCTGAACCTCGAGAGACGAAACATTTGTCATCCAGTTGAAGGGATAGGTGGGGCTCCTTCCCGGTCAATCAACCAACAAAAGTGTTCATTTAGGCGGAGACATAGGTTATTGTGTGTTCCACATGAGATTGTGGAACCCAACGGTTGGGTGTCTGATGACACTCAACTACTGCTGTCTCATTGGACGCCGTCCAAGAAAATCTAACACTACATATATACGCCATCCGACGGGAGGTCGGCGAAAAACATGGGTTGTTGGCTGTGGATAGGGTCTCCCTATTTTTGATGGTATGGTATATGTCGGCGCCCTGAAGAGTCTGAACCTCGAGAGACGAAACATTTGTCATCCAGTTGAAGGGATAGGTGGGGCTCCTTCCCGGTCAATCAACCAACAAAAGTGTTCATTTAGGCGGAGACATAGGTTATTGTGTGTTCCACATGAGATTGTGGAACCCAACGGTTGGGTGTCTGATGACACTCAACTACTGCTGTCTCATTGGACGCCGTCCAAGAAAATCTAACACTACATATATACGCCATCCGACGGGAGGTCGGCGAAAAACATGGGTTGTTGGCTGTGGATAGGGTCTCCCTATTTTTGATGGTATGGTATATGTCGGCGCCCTGAAGAGTCTGAACCTCGAGAGACGAAACATTTGTCATCCAGTTGAAGGGATAGGTGGGGCTCCTTCCCGGTCAATCAACCAACAAAAGTGTTCATTTGGGCGGAGACGTAGGTTATTGTGTGTTCCACATGAGATTGTGGAACCCAACGGTTGGGTGTCTGATGACACTCAACTACTGCTGTCTCATTGGACGCAGTCCAAGAAAATCTAACACTACATATATACGCCATCCGACGGGAGTTCGGCGAAAAACATGGGTTGTTGGCTGTGGATAGGGTCTCCCTATTTTTGATGGTATGGTATATGTCGGCGCCCTGAAGAGTCTGAACCTCGAGAGACGAAACATTTGTCATCCAGTTGAAGGGATAGGTGGGGCTCCTTCCCGGTCAATCAACCAACAAAAGTGTTCATATATATATATATATATATATATATATATATATATATATATATATATATATATATATATATATATATATATATATATATATATATATATATACAGTTAATTTTATATACACCCGATTTATCTAAAGTATCCGTTTTATCCTTATTAATAACTAACATTCTACCTACATTAAGTTTATTTACACGAACAGTCTTACAACCTAGTTTATTTAATCTTTTATACACAGTATTATCAAGTTTAGAACTGTAATTATTAAATTTAAACGATTTGTCTTTTTGCTTTTTAATATTATAGAATTCTTGTAAATTCAACTTTCTTTGTTTATTTTTTAACAATTTGTCAATTAATCCTTCTTTGAAACCGGCGTTTTTTACTATCTGTTTAATGGTATACAGCTCTTTAGTAAAATTATTTTTGTTTTGTTTAAAATTAACTAACCTATGTATTAGACTATGAAAAGAAGATACTTTGACTTGCCATGATTGTTTAGAACTAGAGTGTATAAACGTGTCTGTTATAGTCGGTTTTCTGTAAATATCTAATTGTAATTTATTGGATATTTTCTTTATCTTTATGTTTAGCAAGAGTCTTAAGTCTTAATTTCATCATTAATTCCAATTTCCATAGTGAATTGAATATCTTTGTTTATGGAATTCAAAAAATAAGTATATATAAAATAAGAATAAAACGATTACTTTACTAGACATTAAAAAAATAAGAAATAAAAAAGAAATAATTTCACTTGTATACTTGGAAACACTGTGTTTGACCATTAGTCAAGCTACTCTTGAGAAAGCTCTAACAAGGCGAAACATATATAGAGCAAAATCTATAATAAACGTTTAAAACATTAAAAAGCTACAAGTGTATCATTTAAAATCCCTGTATTGTCAAAAAGTTTCAGAAAGAACCAACTGCGGAATCCATAAACATTATTTTTTCGAAATCTAACCAAATAATCAATAAAAATATTCTTATAAAATTGAAGCCACAAACATTTTGAATAAATTTTGATTTTAATATTGCTAATTAAACTATGATGTTATTCATTTCAAATATAAATTGTATGTTTTCATTCTGCTCAATTTTTATCTTCTAATTTTATCGTAAATATAATATATATTTCAATTTGTTATAAACAGTTATTATTATTATTATTGAGCGGGACTAATTACTGTATAAGGTCTTTCAACAAAATTGTTTTAAATTTTCTTAAGCATATCTCCTTTCTTCTTCTTCTTTATATAGTGCTCTAGCCCGTTAGTGAGCCTTAAACTTCTTCAACTTTCGTCTCCAACCGGATTGATATATTGAATCAATCAGATCTGAAGCAGTCTACGAGGCGTGTAAATAATGTAATGAAACTGGTGGCGTAGTGTTTGATCTAGCATCACTATTGGCCTTCTCTTTGGTGGGAGCAGCTAATATCTGATACGTTTTCAGTGTGAGTTTGGACTTCCTAGAGTCACATAGCAGCAATTCTTCTTGCATACCGGATTTTTCTGAAAATGAGTGACAACGATTTCAAGCAACGGCGCGTTATCAAGTTTTATTTCAGACTTAGGTACAGTTCTATGGGAACTTTCGCAAAATTTTAGCAGACCTATGGAAAATGCGTTTTGTCAAAGGCATTCTTAGAAGGCTGAGACTCGAAGGCAACTACAAGAACTGTAAGAAGCTCACAAGCAGCTGCAACCTCGCGACTGCAAGAAGTGATAAAAATGTCCACAGAAGCCTTGATTTTCTGCGTTCTGATTATCGGTTGAAGGTCAGAATGATCGAGGAAGAATTGAATTCGACTCACACAACCGTTCATCCGATTTTCACCAATGAATTGGGTATGAAAAAAGAGCAAGAAAAACTTTTGGCAGGATTAAGACAACAGGAAGAAAACATGTCCTGACTTTTTGGAATGGACTGAAAAAAACCCTTATTTTCTACGTTTCATTACTGGCAAAGAGTTTTGGATTTTTGAATACGTCCTGGAAACTAAGCGCCGGAGCCAAGAATGGCACATTTTAACCTCATCACGGCCAAAATAGCCAGAATGAGCAAATCAAAGATTAAAAGCATGCTTAGTTGCTTTTTTAATACCCAAGTGACCTTGTTTTGATTCCTTGATCCCAAGGAATTTGTGTCTAGTGTCAAACGGTAAATATCATTTTCCATACCTTTTCCATGCCTTTACTATGTTCCAATCCATCATTACCTAAATCGTCTTCTTCCCCCCTCTACTCCTCTCATTCCACCGTTAACATTCAGGGAGACACATCCAGAGGAAAAAAAATTAGTCTCCTAGTATTCTTTTTTTTTCACTTTTAATCCCAGCATTCAACGGATTGACAATATCTTGTACCTTCGTATTGATTGGTTTAGACTCTTTGTGCATCCCTTTTTCTCGCTCCACTAAAGTGCATGACATTTAATTTTAGAAATTACAGTAATCAGAATTGATGAATTTAGTTACCACTTTCTACCTCATTCGCCTTCTCTTTTTTTTCGTGTAATGTCTCTTTTGTCCAAGTCGGTATCATTATCTACTATTTGGAAAATATAAAAACGGTTACAGGCGAGTATTATTTTGTATTATTGGTCATATTTTAAGAAAACTTCATAAAAATACACTTATTTGACGAAGTAAAAAGTGGTGCTTTACCACGATAATGCCCATTCGTTCGCAATACAGCAGCGATATTGGGCAATTTGCGCTACGACTTGATGCGGCATCCACTATATTCAACAAACTTAGCCTCCTCCGACTTTTTTCTTTTTCAATACAAAGAAATGGCTGGCTCAATTCACATTAAATGAAGATATCATTCGAAACAGAGAACTCTTTCGAAAAGTTTGGTTAGTCGAACTTTTTGGAAGGCATAAAAAATTGGAAAATCGTCGAGCGAACTATATCGAATATATATATATATATATATATATATATATATATATATATATATATATATATATATATATATATATATATATATATATATATAATATTAAAATTGATGTTCTGGAAAAAACGTTTTGCCTTCAGCCGTTAGGGACATTTTCATTTAAACGAATGGGTAAACAAACAAAATTGATGTGATATAACATGGAGAATATTACGTCCTCAAAAGTTAGTGTTTGATGTGGCTTATTGCTTGGAGGAGTCAATGGTCCGTACAGTTTTGAAGATAAACTTGGAAAGCTGTTAAATGGTATTAAAAATAATTAACTTGACTTGAATCTTCTCAAAACCTAATAACAAACAATAAAATAAAATTCGTATTTTACGATTTCAAAATATATAAAATGCATTACTAATATTTGATTGTGCTTTATTAACTAAAATAAACGTGTTTATTGACGTTGATGTTACCTAACGTTGTTAATTATTCATTCTCACTGAATTCTAGCATAATCCTTGATGGCTGACACAATTTATCATTTCCGAAATTAACATGTTGGAAGATTAATGGCATAACAGTTTTATCTTAACAGCTTCTATTCTACTTTTCTTCTTTAAACTTTAAATTACTTTCCAAGATTCATGAATGTTTTTTCCTTATATAATTTTTAATGAATTATTTATATTAATTATTATATATTAGTATACCGTTATCTTACAATATTTATTATTTTTATTGTAGAACTAGTATGTTGCAAACTTCGATGAACGATTGAACGATTAGATACATGAAAATAAATATGCTAAAATTGCTATTCAATTTTGCTGTAATTGATATTACATGCTTAAGTAGAAAAATTAAGATTGTTGGTTACTATTATATCTTATGCTAACTTTGTTGACGACTAAACTCGAAGAAATTTACCATTAAACGCCAAATCACTGTTTTGATAGTTCTCGACGCACGTTTCGCTAATCATGTTAGCATCATCAGGAGATGGTGATGCTAAGGGAAATAACTTTTGTAAATTTAACCAATGAAAATAAAATGAAAGATTTTATTATTAACAGCCATTTATTCCATTCGTTTAACAAAAAACAGGAAAATATACATATGATTGTCATTTGTTGAAATTACCAGCAATAATTTATCACATCATAAGACGTTTTACTGATCTAGATCTAGATCTAGATCTAGAGTTCTAGTATTATATTAAATGTTCAAAATGTCAATCATTTGAGTTTATACAAGCCTGGCAAAGTTATAACTAGTTTTCCCGAACACGTTGAAAAAGTCCTGGCATATTTATAATCTGCTTCTCCGTTATTTCCGTTGAAATGATACTCTTTCTCTTGGAGATTATTTTTATTACTTAATGCGACGTTGTCACTTCCATTTTGGCTGATGTATGGCGTCATTTTTAATTTAAAAAAATGTTTTAACATATTTTTTTTTCACGGAAACCCTTAGGTTTTTGACCCTTGTTGTAAGGAACTTTTTTCTTTCAAATGATGTAAAAAATTGTTAGTTAAGTTTATAAAAGTTATTTCCTTTAGAACCTGTATATATAGCTCTCGTGAATAGTATCAATACTCATATGCATGACATTTAGCAGATGCATTCCTTCGGTTCAAAAGAATTTTTTAATCCGGTTTTAATCATTTAGAATTCGAGGGTAGTAAACGCTCGGGACCTCCAAAAATCGCTACTATCGATAAAATCGTCACAAAAATCCAGTGTCGTATAAATTGATAGCCGACTAAAGGAACTAGCTGAAGAGTGCTATTCAGACCAAATGTTCATATCTGGCTAAAAAGAAATAACGATAATGCGCCTCTATATACATCACGGATTGTACCCGCAAATTTACTTGACCTACCCTTCAAGGAGCTTCTATATACGCCGCATTTGGCTCCATCTTCTTAAACCTATAGAAATGACTCGCTGAACAAAGATTCACTTCAAATGATGAGGCCAACGCTGAGACACAATTTTGAGAACTAATTTCATTTATGATATACCGATTGATGTCCAATTAATAGGAGGGCTAGACAAAATTTTGAAAAAAGTGTACATTAAGGTAGTCTACAAACCATGAAATAAATTAAGTGCTGTGTAATCCAATGAGTAAAATAAATCAACTTAAAAAAGTGGGGTAGAGGAATGCATTGTGATTAAAATTATGTAACAAATTAACAGATTTATATTAACTAGATATACAGAACATATTGTTCAAATTAGATATGCAAGGAATGAGAAATCTTGAGTTGCCCAACATGCATTCGAGCGGGTCCAATATAATTATTAGTAACCTAAGACTTGTTAACAGTATAAATAATAATCGAGCTTTGGATGCATATGAAAGCATTTATATAGCAATATAAAAGACCTGCTCCATTCAGTGAACTTTTTGAATTACTAATGTAACGCTTGGTTAGGTTCTTGACGGTTTATGATTTTAACTTCATTAGGTCCAGTTGTGATATAAATAAAGCAGACTTTAGAAATTTAAAACCAGGTTATGGTGGTGGTGATAAATCTTTTTAACTTTAGTGTTTTATACCAAAGCTCCCAATAGAATAATTGCCTACGAGATGTTGCATGACTAGATCACCAAAGGTGTTAGACTAAGTAAATACTAAAGTAAATACTAAGTTAGGACTAAACAAAGACTAAGTAAAGACTAAGTAAAGACTAAGTAAAGACTAAGTAAAGACTAAGTAAAGACTAAATAAATACTAAGTAATGACTAAATAAATACTAAGTAAAGACTACGCAAAACTAAGTAAATACTAAGTAAAGACTAAGTAAAGACTAAGTAAAAATTAAGTAAAGACTAAGTAAAGACTAAGTAAATACTAAAGAGTTTAAAAAAATAAAGCAAGAGAAAAATGTTCCTACCATATTTGTTTCGGAAAATTTATACACAATTTTAAAATCTAAAAAACTCTAAAACTGATATTTTCAAGTTATTGTATTTAGACATTTTTTAAACATAAATACATCAGATATTTTGGGACCAATTGGAGTTTATTCATTCAAAAACCGAACAATGCTTACCATTTCAGCTAGTCCAATAAATGCTGTCTGTATGTGTGACACTACTATGACAGTTGACTCTGATTCTTTGATGTTCGCGGCACATTTAATTGCTTGGATCTTGTGTATGATGTTATTAACGCAGGTTGGAAACAGAATATACTGTCACGACAAACAAGAACATTTCAACAACCTGTATAAGTGTTTCGTTAAGCGCAGACATATTTTTCGTTAAAATTGTTTTCCAGTTTTTCAGTAAAAAATTAATTAATATACGGTATTGATGGCCAAATATTAACAATTTAAAAGTTATGTTTATTTACTATATCTATTTAACTTCTCTTTGACATAGCTTCATCGCTGTAATATTTTCTTAATATTTTTAAGGCATGAATACAAGTAACTTTGTTTTTTTTATACAAAATTTAATGCAGATTCTTTATTCGATAAATTATTCATTCTGAAAAATCGCTGACAAAATTTTTTAACAATTACAAAATATGTTATTATTTTTTACTTTATTTGCGAAATGATATGGAAGTTCTGTCAGTTGTCATGGACAAGGATAGCAACTTAAAAACACATACTTAGGGTACCCACAAATAATGCCGTTTTTTGATACTAAACAACATTTTATTTTACTTAAGAGTTAATATAGTTTTAATCGACAATATGATTTCCGGAACGGATATAGAAATTATAGATTTTCGCTCAAGTCAGACAAAATTTTTATTGTGATTGTGATTTATTGTGACTATGATTTTTTCTTGGGCGATTCTGTTACTATGAGGTCTTATATTGTCATACTGCACATAATACTTTTTTGATTTGTCGGTCTTGGATGTTTTTGAACGAAAGCCATGTTTAGTCTATCAAGCTGAATACAATCACATTTACCAGTTATGGTTTCACTAAGGTTCACAACCTCTTAGTGAATAATTCCTGTAAAATCCCACCATGTTCACAGTAAGATTTATTAGGGGGAAAACCTGGTTTTGGAGTGAGCAAAGGCTCTTGTTCTGGTGTTAGCCATTATTTTTTCTTATGTGGATTGTTTTACTAGGCTAATTGAAAAGTTCCCGGAGAGGAAATGATAAAACAAGTTTACAATTGAAAAAATTACTTTATTCTTCTGTATATTCTCCGTTAAGTTCAATAAATTTTTTCCAGTGGTTCTCTAATTCATTTATTCCATCTCTGAAGTGATTTTCAGGAAGTCCTTCAAAATGCTCATCTATGGCTGCTACAACTTCTTCATTTGATGAACGCTTGCAACGTAGGCATTTTTTGAAGTCTGGTAACAGATTAAAGTCAGAGGAGGGGGGGGGGGCTTGACAAATAGCTTTCTCAAGCCTCATTCCTTTTTCAAAATATGAAACACCCGTTCAGTTGAGATATCCATGGTATTAGCAATTTCACTCAAAGTCAATTGTCTGACATCCCTAACCATATCATGTACAGAATTAATTATTTGTTTAATAGTTGCATTTATTGGATGTCCAGAACGAGGATGATCATCCAGGCTTGTGCGAGCATGTTGAAACTCAAAAACAATGGTTTTTGATGTAGCAGACTTCCTTAATACATTTACCATTTCATTATGAATTTCCATTGCTTCTAAACCTTTTTTACAAAGAATTTAATCACTGCACGGTTTTCAATATATTTTTTTAAATAACACTGATACGTTTACTTTAAGTTAATAAATGACAGATCGACTTGAAACTTCACATATCTTCATATGAAGGAAGAGATTTCAAAATCTAGTAGGTTATATAGTTCTGTTACTGCTCTATAGGTGTCGCTCTGCGAACTTTTCAATTAGCCTAGTATAGAATCGTAGTCTAACACTTGTTCCACCCGATATTACATACCTAATATACCATTCACAAATATTTACTCTAATAATGTTAAGAAATATTTTAGCATGTAGATAATCATCATTGAACATTCTATAGGTTATATGTCTAACTATAGCCAATATTACTTTTCATCCTTTCTTTTTCCTAGATAAACATCTGTCATAAAAATGCGCAAACAAAGTGGGAACTCATAAAGTTTATACGATGTAGTAAAACGACTAACAAAAAATATATTTTCCTTTTCACCAAAGGGATTCTGGTAATAAATTTTATTTTGTGTTTGATTGAGGTTTGCTGTGTGTGCTATGTATATAAAACCAAAAAAAGCCTGCCTTTTCTTTGATTTATGTTTGATTTATAGATGATTAGACGCAATAATAAGCAAAATATATAAAAGTTATTTAATTTACATATACTTGCCAACATTCCTTCATCGATTTCTTCAATTCGATTTATTGAGGCAGGCCTAAAATCGATAGTTCTATTTATTGACTTCATGATGTTTTTTGTTCAAATGTTGGATCATATATTTTTTTCGTTATACATTGTTTAAGTAAATGTGAGGCGTTGCTGATAGTCCCCTTCATAACATTTTTGACCAGTGACCAGTGATCAATTTATAGGTGAGAAAGTCGAACTCCTTATGCAAAACATGCTTTACAATATGCTTTTAGTAGAGCAGGTGGGATTTTATAGAATCGCCTCCTTTCTGGGTTTATATTCCCGCTAGTTTATGAGCAGCACACCATGAATACGCCAAAAAAAAACCATAGCCAAGACTTATTCTACAAGTACAACCGTTTTCGCTTTCTTTGACACATACTCATCTAATCCCACCCGCTGTTTGGACTGCTGCATCGCCTCTAGGGTGTAATGCTGGATCCTTGTTTCATTAACTGTTATAAAATGCCGAAGAAACTCAGCAGGATATCGGGATTAAATAACTCTAAGAATTCTTGAGAATTGTTCTTTCGAATGTATTTGGTCAACTGTTAATAAACAGTACATTTTTACATATAATATAATTGTCGGTGAAATGTCAATCAAGATTAGAGATGGGCAAAACTGTTATTTTTAAGTAACATTTAGAACTGTTGCTGTTATTTTAAAATAACTGTTAAAATAACAGGTTAGTGTTATGTTCAGGCCGTAATTACTCGTATCTAATGTTGTCTAGTCATTTTATAGTTTAAAGGTTGACAATGGACTATGCAGGGGTTCCCCTTATTAGTCTGCAGGCAGAGTCGGAATATTATTATAATAATTGGTTGTTTCTAAGGTTATATTTTTACATGCCAGTAACCAAATAGGTAAATAACTAACATATTATATATAAAGAATATATGTAAATGTCGAAACGTTTTATTAAAAAAAAGTGTTTATTAACAATATAAAACTATAGTTATTCCTAATGTTCTTCTCGAAACAGCGACTCACTCAACTTTATCAATAACGCTGCCCAGCGTCGACCGCTGTCATAACACTCCTGTTATTTTCTAAGATTGCTCAACGCGGCAACAGCTAACAACGACAAAACTACGACCACGACTGTTATTTTCTATCGGTTATTAAATGCGCTACCTGTTATTTGTTTGATGAGGATTTATTTGTTATTTCCTTTAGAAGCGGGAACGCGCCAACAACGACTACGAAACTCTTTATAATATTAACAGTGCCCCTGTTATTTTTCATATCGATAAAAGTTGTTAAACGTTAATATGAAATAACAGTTATAAAATAACAGATCGTTAAATAATGACCTATCTCCAGTCGAAATGTTTACAATGTCAACAAGCTTTTGTGCTTTCAGTTGGCTATCATTTAATATGCCTTGCCGATTTTAGTGACAATTTTATCGGAAGTAGCGGTTTTTGGACACCATGAACAGTCATCATCCTAAATAGATGAGTAAACACATTCAAATTTACTAAGCCACTTATTTACTATCGAAGATGAAGGGTACAAATCCTTTAAAGAAGAATCTAATACCTTTTGTACGTGAATCGGGGTTAAATCTCGGGACTAAATATTTTATAACTAAACTAAAAACTAAGCTTGAATTTCAAAAAAAAAATGTTTGTTTTACTCGATGGCCGCAACCAAGCAACGAAGGTTACATGATTGACACTTTGTAGGATGCCATCTAAAGAATCATACTTGACAAATACCATATTCACTTGACCATGTCGATGTCAGGTCGAAAACTTTTCGAACAATCTTAAAAAAATACTGACAATTGAGTAAAAACCTCATTTTCGAAGAAGTACGGACTGAGGACCATAGACTATACTGACAGTTCGATAAACCTCGCCCATCAATTTCCCAACTTTTTTATGCCTTCCAAAAAGTATGACTTTTTACGTCAAATTCCGCTAAATAGTTAATTGTTTTGGTAATGATCTTTTCATTTGATATGAAGTTTGTTCCAGAGAGTTTGTTCATGTGTGGCAAGGGAAAGAACTTGAAGGGAGTCAAGTCTGGAGAACAGAGTCAATGCGGTATTAATTTTTAGTGCAACTGACTAACTTAGATGTTACAACAGGGGATGAATGGAGCTTTCCGGTTGATTGAAGTTGATTCTTCTAAACATATTAACCGAGTAAAAACCATTTGTTCTGTCTATAGTTCCTTCGTTTTTGGTTTGTAGCGATGAATCCATACTTCACCAACAATCATGAACTGTCAAAGAAATTTGTTCGAATTACGCTTATATCTGTCTAAATACCGCTCTTAACTCCCTCATTTCCATTTTCGGTCCGCAGCAAAGCTTTTTCAGGTCCAAACGTTTTTGTTGATAATGTTGTATGATGTTTCGTACGCATTCATCCAATATGTTTATCATCTCAATAACCTCTCTAACTTTCACTCTGTGCTCGGTCAACACGATGTCATGGGTTTTGAGCCTCACTCGTACGACCAGTACTGATTCGACCGCATCGAAACTTAGTAAACTACTTATGAACCATGAAATGTGAAGGGGCGCAGAATTTTTTCAACCTTTTCTCGAATTGCGTGATGGTTTTTATAATGCAAAAAGTAGTGTTCAATCGACATACGAAACCTTTGCGATCGTACCGTCATCTATCTGAAAAATATTTGACTTTTCACTCTATCATTGTATTTTTAAATATGAACTGTTCAAATGTAAAACCGAATACATAATATTTAAGTAAAATATATACCAGATCATGCTAAAAAGGAGTATTTTGGCTATAAATAAGAAGTTTTTCAAAGAGGAACGTTTCTTTTACGTTAAAATATAGCATAGGCCTCGTATTTTACATTGTCGTCTTACATCCTTTTCTACTTCTTTCTTATTTCCTAGATCCATAAAAAAAGAGAAAAACAAACTTAAAACTATTTTCTTTTTTGTCCAATGCTTTTTGAAATTACTCCTGGGAATGTTTTTTCCCATCTAGGACATCTATTTTTCAGATCTACTTATCTACATACAGTCTACTGTTTACACTGGCAAACGGTTTCAGTTTTCCGGAAATGTCAACCGAAACGACACAAACAAACCCATCAATCCACGTCTATGACCGCTTTGATAAGAAGCCGAAATTAAACGGGACACAATAAAAAAAAGTATCCGAACATGAAAACGGAGCATAATGGAGAAGGACGAGATTTATAGGAATCATTTATGTCGAAGATTGGGAGAAAAACCCATGGTTTATTGTTGATTTTCTGTCTTGGGTAATTTCGAATTCAATTTTTCTCTATTGCGAGGGGTATACTAAATTGGTTAGAGTTTTAACAAGCGAATGAACGAGATCGCCGTACTTTATTAAACAAAATCAAGTGACTTTGTAATAATGGCTGATGTACTTTATTGAAAAAACAAAGGATGATGAAAGTAAAATATGTTAAATACATTCTTTAACACAGAGCTCTCAATTAATTATGCAACCCACGTGACTAGTGTTTTCTTTATACTTATTAACTTACATTTTCTTATGTTGAGATATTTAAATGCAGTATCACTTGTCATTAAAATTTTCTTCTAGATCTATCATCGAGATTTGTTACTCGAGATTTTTATCAGTTTCTATGCTTCCTAACATATAAAACATATTTTAAAAGCACCTCTTGAACACATTTGATTATTTGATTGAAATAAGTTTCGTAGATTGCATTTCGTCAACAATATTTTCCATAAAAAATCTACGCCTTTCTCTTCTTTTTTTTCCTTCCATGGCATCTGCTCTAATGGAGTTATTTATTTATTTTTTGTTTTAGGTTCAAAATAGTTTTGGGCTTGTGAAAGGTTACATTTATTTTAGTTAGTAGTGTTAAGTTGTATAAAAAAGGTATAGAAAAAGATACAATCTGAAAAAAAAACATATGTTGTAGTTTAAGAAAATTAATGATTTCATGATAATCATTACTGATTTGTATTGTTTATCCACATTTATAGGTCATGTGGGTTTCGTGATTAAATAAAAGCTCTTTATATTACTATGATAAAAAAAGTGAGGTGATTGTCGTTTTAAAAATTCGGGTGCTTTACGTATCAATATAACCATTGTTTTTAAGTTAGTATGACCGTCATTGACATCTGAACAGGCGTTTCGTGTCATTCTTTTTGTTGAGTTAGAAATTACAGTGTCTTGGGCAATTGTAAAAACTTTTTGCTGCCGATTGTTTAAAATGAAAATAAATTTCCAATATTTGCATAAAAAACGAAATTTCCTGTGCTGATGTATTAAACATGTTAAGAAAGAATTACTGCGATGAAGCTATGAAAAAAAATTACAAGCCATATTAGGATTTTAGTGATGGCAGAGGAGCAGTTGCAGATCAACCTCGTTCAGGAAAACTTCCATCACAACCAATGAAGCAAATATTACTAAACTGGTTGATCTAGTAAAGGGTATTAATTGATTTATAATATAGACATTTGGAAATTAAGTATAGAACACACATCCAGTAAATGGCCGCCACGGCTTTGGTAGCATACGCGTCCTCTTCTGGTGAAATTTTTAACAACGGTTTTGTATAAATGTGGTGGTATTTCGTTGATACAGCGTTCAATTTTGGCTCTCAGTGCTTGGGTAGTCGTTGGTTTGTTGGCGTAAACCTGAGATTTCAGAAAACCCCAAAAAATGTCAATGGGTGTTAAATCGAAAGATCGTATCGGCCAATTTTGTTCACCAAAACGGGAAATAAAACTCTCTTCGCTGTGAATGGTCTGTTGGCAGAAGTTGTTGAGTCAATTGTACTTTGTAAGTATAGATATTTCAATCTTTAGTGAAAATACAGTGAAGAATGGCTGTTGAAATGTCCAATTCTTGTGCACGATGACGAATTGAGGACCCTGAACTCTCGGCCACACTCGCACGAACTGCCGTGATACTTTGTTCTGAACAACTATTACGAGCTCGTGTCGTGTGTTTCACAGAACGTGTTTAACTGAACCCGTACTTTTAAATTTTTCGAATAGTATTTTCACAGTTGATAAATTTCGAACATTATTTCTTCCGAAAATCGGACGCACTTTGCGAATTGTAGCAACAAAGTTTTCACCATTTTTATAGTAATGTTTAACAATAAGGACGCGTTGCTGTATCGTGTAGGGCACAATGTTTACTAACTATTTTTCCTATCTGTCTATTATCGACCTGTTACAATTATTGACCTGTCCAATCATGACAGCCAAAATGGCGCGCAATTCATATCTTGCACTCTTATTAAAACACCTTTTAGATATTACTGGGATATCATTTAGATCAATTCAATAATTTTTGAAGAACAATTTAACCTTGTTTCGTGTGTGTTCTCGGAGCTCTCTCACCTTGTTCCAAAAACACGGTTTTTTTAAAACACCGTCGCTTTGAAATTGCTGAGGACATGCTTTCTTTGGATTATGACATCCTAAAATGCATAATTACTGGTGATAATACCTAGACCTATGCTTATAACTCAGAAACAGTCTTCTGCTAAAGATGAACAAAACTCCAAAAAACCACACCAAAGTCGGCCAAGAATTAAACTTATATTAACTGTTTAGGGATTAAATAACTGGTTCATATTGACTGTTATTGGGGTTAGAGAATATTTCTAAGTGTTAGGCGTCACTGCCTGAATCACATCGAAAAAAAACGTCGTGATTTGTGACTGTGTGTACGGATTCAAAACATTTGATGGTTGTGGATCAAGATAACTCGCCATCGCACACAGCAATAATTATTCGTCAATTTACCGTCATACAGTGAATCAAATACCGTTTCACAAATACCATATTCATCAGATATGGTACGGTGTAACTTTATCCTGTTCCCGCGATTGAATAAATCACTTCTAAGATGCCGTTTTGAATTCATTGATGCCATTCAAACGAGTTCTCTGGCCAAGGAAATATATATATATATATATATATATATATATATATATATATATATATATATATATATATATATATATATATATAATGGAAATACCAGTTTCTCGATAAATTCTCAGTGGTGGAGCGTGCTGCCGTGCTAATGATCTCGGAGATGGCATGAAACGGAAACTCCTCACAGATCAACATTTTCAATCGTTTCTGTTTTAGTTTCAATTTCAAGTGGTTTTTGCGTGTCGAGTTTATGCGGTCGCAGTAAAACTGTCAACCCATTTTCAATCCGGTACGTTTTAATTGTGCAGAATACGAGATGTGTCCGAAAGAACCTCTGCGGGGCCTTGACGGAACGGGCCTTTGTGAAATAAGAGCAAATGCACGATCCGTCTGCAGAATTATCATAACATTTTAGAAAACAAAGTTCTGTGAAAACAACAAGAAAATATTCAATAAAGCGAACTTGAAAGACTGCAAATCTAGAGAGAACCTTTTATTTTGAGTATGCAATAGTATTTTGAGTATGCAATATTAGCGTAAATATTATATTGCATGAATTATTTTATGAAAATGGGTGTTCAGTGAAAAATGGTTTTAGAAAATTACGTGATATTTACATTTTATACAATCGTCCATCTGAAAGCACTATCAATCGAAAAATTTCAAGAAACTAGTGGAAGATAAAAAAAAAGCAATACATAGTCGTAGTGGCCGTTTACAAGAACATATTAATTAGGTACGTGGAAGTGTTGCTGAAGATGCAGAAATTTCCATTAGTTGACGTTCACAATAATTTGGACTCAGTGATTTCACATTATGGCATTTTACGAAATGATTTAGCTCTGAAGGTATATAAGGTTCAAACAAGACAGGAACTAAAGTCACTGGATCATTCAAAACATCGTGCATTTGTCAGTTGTCATTTACATAACAAACGGATGATTTTTCTCAAAAAAAAATCTTTTCAGATGAAGCATATTTTGAAATTGGTGGATATGTTAATAAACAAAATCGCAACATTTGGGTGGAGGTGTGCCTTAATTGTGGTGCAGGTGTAATTGGGCCGTATTTCTTTCAGAATGCTACTGGTGAAGCTGTAATTGTGAATATGTTTGATATTGTGAGATGATAACTGGATTTTGTGGGCTAAATTGAATAATATTGATCTTGAGGATATGTAGTTCCAACAGGATGGCGCTACATCCTTACTCTGCTAATGAAACAATTGAGTTATTGCAAAAAACGGTGATGGTAATTGGCCACCAAGATTATGGGATTTCACACCGTTGGATAATTTTCTTTGGGGTTACGTGAAAAGCCAGGTTTATAAGAACAATCCTCAATGGATTTCTGAACTAATGGATGAAATTATTCGTGTCATTGGTGAGATAGAGCCACGGTTATGCCAAAATGTCATCCAAATTTTGACAAAAGTGTGGACATCTGTAGAGCTGCAAGAGGTGGCTATTTGGCAGATATTGTCTTTCGTATTTAAATGTCATAAACTATGCTTCAGTTAACAATAAAAAGTTTTTTGAAATCAATGCAAATTCTGTATTTTATTCAATAATTTAAAAAATTTAAGTTTTAGTTCGTATAATCACAATAGAATAATTATACTTTTATAGGGTACTCAATACTTTTGACCATAGTTACACATATGTCCAAAAGTTTGGAATATTTACAAATAGGATATCTAGGCCTATAATACTCTAAAAATTGTGATGGGTATTTATTTTAGTCCGTTTTTAAATGAAAGTAATAAAAGCATTATTTTGCTGATAATACAGGTATTTACACATTGTTTCAGTTCTTTTTAAATTTTTTACCAATCCGTTTAAAAATGCCCAGAAACATGATATTTCATTTTAACAGATCAAGAGTAATTGCTTTGTTACAATCGGGCTTTAATAAAAGTTATATTGCGGAAATTGTAGATGTTTTCCAAAGTACTGTATTCAAAATTCATAAAAAAATTCCAAGAGATTGAGATGGCGTAAATGATCACCCCTGAAGTGATAGAAAACGATATACAACAGCTGCACGAGACCGGCAGATATCAAAGATAGCTCGAAGAAATCGTCTGGAATATACAAGTGGTATATCAAGGGAGCTTGTTAGGCTTGAAGGGGTAAATGTTTTACGACAAACGATAACATGCGGACTGAAAGCAATAAATTTGCAGCGCAAAAGACCTTTACGTGTTCCCAAAATAAGCCTTAAAAAAATATAAGATAGCATTGGGCTCGAGAAATGGTGGATCACAGTCCTAACTGGAATAACGTGTTGTTCTCCGATGAGACGAGAATTGGCTTAGTTTCTGATTCACGAAGATCATTAGTTTGGAGAGCTCCAGGTCGACAAGCCCGGCTAGAAACAGTTCAACTTCAATCGCATTTGGTATTATGAGGGGTACACGGACACCTCTAGTGGTCCTGGATGGAAGAGTCACTGGTGGTGGGTACATCGAGGAAGTTTTAAATACTGTTGCATGTCTGTTCTTACGCGCAATAGATGACGGATTTGTTTTCATGGGTGATAACGTACCTCCTCATCGTAGCAGAGCAAAATTTTCTTGTAAAGGACGGAATCACTAAGTTAGGATGGCGCTAAAAATATGCATCAAGGAACGAAACAATCCTCCTCTTACATTGTGAGAACTAAAAGAATCTGCTCGTGAAAAATGGGAGAGAATTCCACAAGCCCAAATTGATCATTTAATCGACATTATGTCAAATCGCACTCAGGAATGAATATAGACCAATCGAGGAACTACTGCTTTTTAGTTTTATTGAAAGTTGTTCTTTTTATTTTTAAATTACTTTTGAAGGCAATTGGTACATTGTAATTTTTTGACTCCAAAATAATAAATCAATTTTATACATATTGGTCATTTGTTGTGGAATATTATTTGGCACCAGTAAGAATAATAAAATCATGATTACATAAACGAGTAAAAGAAAAAATTAATATCAATAAAAAATGAAATGTTTGAATATTTCAAACTTTTGGGCATATGTGTATATATGTTGTTGCTGAATATAATAGTTTAATTTTCAACTGGGAGTCACAATTGATAGGTTATAAATTAACATTTTTTTTCAATAAGAACTAAACCATTCATAATATTGCAGACCTAAATAGTTTATGCAAATATTTATTTAGTCTTTATTATGTATACCTTATAGATTCTTTGTTACCATTATTATATACAACTCTTGTCTAATTTAGTGGTGTATAATGCCTTTTTTTGCCAAAAATTAGATTCTTAGTGTCAAAAAATGTTAACATTTTATTTTTCACCTTCCGCTTTAAAAGATTACCCATTTACACAATTTTGGAGGGAGCGAAATAGACGGTAAACCGAGGGTAGAATTTCCCGTGAGTAAAGTTGGGGAAAAACATCCTAATCAAAGTCATCCTAATCAAAGGATCATTATCATGATCATTTCCTGTTTGATAATTCTGATCGGTTTTCTTCAATTACTGGTTTCAGCCGATCTAATTGTGAACAGTAGAAGTCGGTGTTGATGGTTTGGTTGTGTGGAAGAAGTTCAAAGTGTATGGGTCTCTTCCAATCCCGTCAAATGCAAACCATAATTTTCGTCGGATGAAGATCATCTTTGGTCGTACATAAAGCCGCTGATCCTGGCAACCCCCATGATTTTTTCATTACACGTTGTAGTACTCAATTCATTTGTAATCATCAGTTACTATTCGCTTCAGAAATGGGGCTTCAATATTTTTTTAATCAAAAGATAGAATGAAGAGTCTAGCTCAAGTCCAATCAAGAGTCTGCTTTAGTTCAACAGATTTCGCTTACTAAGTTCGTGAGGGACCCACGCATCGTATCAGCAGACGTATCTATTTTTTCAGATGGCCAACAATAGTCGATATGTTAATATTTAACTTATCTGCTCTCTCAGGGATCATGGTGCGTGGACCTTCGGCTGCTAAGGCCATTATATACTCGACATCAGCACTTGAACGACGGTCAGAGCAATGCCGGTTGTCCAGGTCACAATATCCGTCCCTGAAGTGACCAAATCTATACCGTGGTCCCCTCAATAAAACTCTCTTCGTAAACTGCACAAATCTTATTTTTTGTTTGGACAGTGTTCTTTAAATAAAAAAGCATAATGTATCGTTATTTATTATAGGTAAAAGCATAAAGCGAGTTATCGACATTTTCAGTTTAAATCAACTTGATTAACTGATGGCAAATCAAAGCGAATCTAAAGGCAAATATTGTAAATATCATAGGAATTATGAACATGTAAATAAACATAACTAACCACAAACAGATTATTGTTTAAAAGCGTTAAAAGAACAACCCGAAACTTATTTGTAGAGTAAGTGTTTTACTCAAAACTCAAAAGCCTTAAATTCTATACTTCTCAGTTACAGTTAATCCCCCTTTTCTATATTTATTTCCATGGGCACACAATACCTAATCGTTATGGAAGCCAAACCAAAACTATACCGAACAAGTATTCTGGTCTTCTTTACAGTGTGGGAGTAAAAATTTGTTGCTCTTACCTTGACGATATAAAACATTCGAAAGTTCAGTTCATGATCTTAATAAACCTAATTATTTAACGAAAACCGAAAATCATTAATTGTATATCAGGATAGTTATAATTGAAATCGTGTAGCATCTGTGAAAGATTACCGAGGCAGTAAATTGCGGTTACTAATGGGCAACATATCCAACAGCTTCTTTACTTATAAGCACGATCAAAACCTCATCCTTTGGTTTTGATGAACTTTATTAAGATATTTCTGAAATCCGTTAAATTTGTTTAATTTTAATTTTCTCTTGTACATATTTTTTAGTTTTTTTATGCCGTTATTTGAATTGGTGCGTAGTTATTCCGATAACTTTAAAAATATAATTTAGCACAATTTATTTAGCACAAAATATAGTTCAGCACAAGTCAATATAAAAGAAATGTTTATTCTGTATATGATTATTTTATAGCACTCTAGAATAAATTCATTTTTAAAGCATACATTTTGAAAATTTTTAATTCATACAAGATGCACTAACAGCACTAAATCTATTTTAAGATAATGGTTAGCTGCACAGTCTGTCCAATAGACTGGTAAAATATTGAAAGCAGCCTCATATTTAAATGGCTCACATATTTTGACTTTCACAAGTATAAATTCCAAAGTAACAGAATGTCTTGTTGATTCGTAATGGCACAAAATGTGGTAGTACATGTGACATTGATGCGTCAGTTGAAAAAAATCACATTTAAAAAAATGTGATGATTAATAAATTACTTTTGAAAAGTTTGTTTTAAGGTAAAAATTCGTGGAAAAGGGTGATTAAGTAAAAATTATGTAATGAACAGTAAGAACGTTTCTGAGTGATTTGCAAGAAAGATATTTTGATAGTAAAATGGACAGTGAAAATGATTCATAGCCGGATCTACATAAATAATGACAAAAATTCTTAGATTTATAAATATATTATTATTATTATTATTCACGTATGGGCTCTGGTGGACTACGCGAAGTACAATTAGAGGCGTTTGTTATTGTTAGCCTTCCTTTGCGTCCATACAAATTTCATTCTTTCGCTATGAGCTTGTTTCCTTTCGTCAGACCAAGTTTTCCTACATTTTTCTCTCTGACCAACCTTCCAAACGTCAACCTTGTGTCTGAAACAGCCTCTATCCTGAATTTCATTTTGTGTAATATTTGCTGATCTTAGGTCCGCTTTAATTGCAGCAATCCATTTAATTATTTCTACTTTAGCTCTACTCCTATTTTCATAAAATTCAACTATTTGTCTAGTTAGCCTACTCGGATTCATCCGTTTTATGTGTCCGTAAAACTTCAGTCTTCTTTTTCTCATATCGGTATGTATATCTGTGTATTGTTTGATTTCTTGGTTTTCTCGAAGTCGGTATGTTGTGTTATTTATTTGTTTGGGACCTAGGATTTTTCTTATGATTTTTCTTTCCTTCTTTTCAATGTCCTCGATGATCCTCTTTCTATTCAAAATGAGCGTTTCTGCCCCATGTATTGTGTCTTTTCAAAGGAAATTTGGAGTCCTACCTTTTATGTTGTTTCTTTTAGGATTTCAATCTGTTTCTATGCCGTTAATACATCTTGAGCTAAAATTGCTAGATCATCAGCAAACGCCAGACAATCAATTTTGATGTTGGTTCTCCCCAGTTTAATGGGCTGGTCAATATTCAGGGCCGACTTTTTTTCACGCAACTCATGTATTACTTTTTATAGAACACAGTTAAATAAGAGTGGCGAGAGTCCATCCCCTTGTCTCACTCCAGTTTTAATTTCGAAGGGCTTTGAGATGTCACCCATGAATTTAACTGTTAACCTTGAGTTAGTAGTCTTGGCTTATGAACATTTAGTCTCTAATTTCAACAAATTGAGTTTTTGAGCGAGAAGTCAGTCTTCAGTCAGTCTTCTGACTTATTTATAAAATAATTATAGATCTTACTTGAAAAAATATTACTCATATTGAGAATTAATAAAAATATAAGTTTTGATTTAAGTGTGAAATATATGTCGACTAAAGAAAAAATTATTTTGATTCAAGATTGAATTATTAAGGAAAAATGTTTACTTCGTTGAAGACATATTTAATTTTCCTTACATTTGCTCTAAAATTTCCTTGAGTACAGAATATTTGTCTAGGTTCAAATATTTTTTTCCTGTGCACTGAAGAGGTTTAAATAAAATAGTTTATCATTCTTATTGGCTGCTTCCTTACTTGTTTACAGCATATCACATGACGCATTGCGAATGGGACCTTATTGGCTTTTTATTTTTGCATTAGAGCGGGATATTAGCATACCGGGAGTCTAAACGCTTGGGAAGCAGGTTTCCCTTAGTAACCGTCAGATGAAGTTCTCTAAAGAAGCTTATAGACTGGCGAGTAACCAACATTGAATACATCTCAGAAGGCATCTGGCGGGACCATGTCAGATTTTGCACACTTGCCTAGAAACATTCACAAACCCTTACACAAAGTCACAAACATCCATGCCAAGTACGAAAATCGAACCTGCTATTACGTTAAGTATATAGGCGACAGGCTACAGCTTAGACACGGCGGCTAATGCGGCCGGCAATGTAAGATATATATTTCTGCACCTAGTCCGAGGTATATTTTCTCAATAAGGTCCGTTTTTTTAGTAAGAAGAAAAATACTACAAACATCATTAAAATATATTTTTTCCATATTTTAATTTTGTTCAAACATTTGTCATACCGCTCAACAAGTTTTTGAATTCCGATGTCAAAGAAATCTGCCGCTTGTGTAGAAGCCTAATCCATGTTTGCAGTTTTAACTCCTTCACCTTTGTTGAACCGTTGACCATAAAAGAACTTCTTTAAGTACTAAAACAAGTGAAAATCATTGGATGTAAGGTCTGGACTATAAGGTGGATGACATGGGTGGTGACACAATACGCATCAGAGTTGATTGTTGTGCCTCTCGGCATAAAATCCACTAACAAAATCTCTTTCATATATCTTAGCTTTCACTCTGCTTAGCGACGATGTGTGTCGCCATTCAATTGATTGTTGCTTGGACTTAGGAGTCATGTGACTAAGGACTAAGTCTCATCTTCGGTAACGATGTGGTTTAACAATTCATCTCCTTCCTGATTGTATCGAGTCAAAAACGAAAAAGCACAGTTCAATCTTTTTGTTTTGTGATCGTCAGAAAGCAGTCTTGGAATCCATCGAGAACATAATTTTCGATAATTCAGTTTCTCCGAAAAAATGGTGTACAAAACTGATCTTGAAACCTGTGGAAATTCACTTGATAGTTTTGAGTATATTCAACGCTTCTCTCGAATTTTGTTGTCCACATCACGAACCAAATCTTCATAAATAGAAATCAGAGAAGGTTGGCCAGCGCGTGGCTCATCATGCACATTAACCCGCCCGTGCTTGAATATTCTCACCCACTTTCGAACTTTACTGTACTGTGTAAACTTCACAAATCTGACGGTGAATTTTGATGGTAGATACGGTGATCGTAGCTCACAGTCAGCGGGCGATTCAATTTTCTTAAATATCATAAACTTCTACAGCTCAGCACACAGACAGATCATACGGCTGCAAATGTGGTCTAAATGCGCGCAAAGCATGCTGGAAGCAGACGCGCAAGAGCATTACGGCGTGTGCGCGTCATTCTCACTTTCATTCACAAACGGACCTAATTAAGAAATACCCCTCGTACATGCAGTCATTTTTTGTAATAATTATTAAAATATGAACTTACCTTTAAATTAATCTCACTAAATGGCATAGCAAACCACGGTAATCCCATTAGATTATCTCGATGACTGACTTCAAAATCCCCGTAATTGTCATTGTGTGCCCACATCACCACTTGTATCACTTCCAGTTTTTTGTCCAATTCTCCATTCGAACAGTTCCCGTTTAGTTTCTCGTACAGATCGCGAAGTTTCATCAAAAAATCATCGCTTTGGGTGTTGATGTTCGCGAAACTGAAGTAGATTCCGGTGATTTGAACATTTTTTAATACGTCGGACGTAGAAATTGAATTGAAATCGTTGGAATTGTTGGTGGAGTCGCATTGAATCATTTTCTTACCGAAGATCCGGTCGTACCACTTGGGTTTCTCGTTCATTTTGAATGAGAATTTGCTTCAAATAGACTAGATGAATCAATCAAAAACACCACTGACTTGAATAATTGTAGAGTTATAATTTATCTGAAAAAGAAATATATGATTAGTAAATAAACAAATTATGTTTGTTAGTAAAAAAACTTTTCATTTACCCCTTTGGAGGGTAGGCATGTGACCATCTGATGCTTTTTTCAGTAAGAATTTGAATTCCGTAGAGTCACTTGGTGATCTGTAGCAATTTTTTTTTCGTGAATCGGATCTTTTTAGTGCGGTCTGAAAGTGAGTAACATCAGTTTGGAGTAACGGTGGTCTACCAAGTTTTGTTTCAGTCTTGGGTACAGTGTTACGGAAACTTTTGCATAACTTCAACAGGCCGATGGAAACAGTGTTCTGTAAAGGGTCTAGGTTTTCCGGTGGTTTAAGACATTCTTAGAAGGCAGAATTTTGCAAAAGATTCCGTTGCGCTGTGTCAAGTCTGAAGCAAAACTTGATGGCACACCTTTGCTCGAAATTGTTACCCATTGTATAGACCATCAGATGACTATAAGGAGATTAAATTCGCATTGAAGACGCATTAGATGTTGGGCCGTCTCCCCTCCAAAGGGGAAGTGTATCGCAAATAAATTATGTCTGTTCGAAATTTTTCTTTTTGAGAGATTTTGCTTCGTATTACTTTTATTCGTAGTAAATTTACTCATCTTTACTTGGCATGATAAATCAGGCACACATATAGGTTAGTTTTATTTTTAAAGATACTACATTACTTTCTTATTAATGTGCCTGTTTTCATGTTGGGTTTTTCTTTCAGTTCATGATAAGACAGGTGATATATTGTTTCCCATTTATAATAATTATATTTTTGAAATTTGATTTTATAGAAAATCTTTTAAACCGAACTTGTACCAGGCTAATTGAAAAGTTCGTGGGGCGACACCTATAGAGCAGTAAAAGAACTATGTAATCTACTACATTTTGTTTCATCCTTCATATGAACATATGTGAAGTTTCAAGTCGATTTGTGAATTCATTTGTAGAAAAATAGCATCTTAAATTAAACATATCAGTGTTATTTTTTAAAATGAAAAATATTTATAATCGTGCAGTGATTACATTCTTTGTAATAAAGGGTTTAAAGGCAATGGAAATTCACAGTGAAATGATAAATGTATTAGAGGAGTCTGCTCATTCAAAAACAATGGTTTGTAAGTGGGCAGATGAGTTTCAACGTGGCCGTGCAAGCCTGGATGATGATCCTCGACCTGGTAGATCCAATAAGTGCCATTATTGAACAAATAATTAATTTTATACATGATATGTTTATGGATGACAGACAACTGACTTTGCGTAAAATTGCTAAGGTCATGGGCATCTCAACTGAATGGGTGTTTCATATTTTGAAAAAGGAATTGGGCTTGGGAAAGTTATGAGTAAGATGGGTGCCGCATTTGTTAATTTCTGATCAAAAATGACTTCGAGTAAAACATTTTAACTATCATTTGGATCTTTTTTGAAAGAATAAAATATATTTTAAACGTTTTGTAACTATGGATGAGACTTGGTTTTATCATTATGATCCTGAACTATGACAACAAACCGCAGAGTGGACTGGACCCGGTCGTTAAGCTCCAAAGCAGCCAAAGTGGTCAAAGTCAACCAAAAAGGTTATGGCATTAATTTTATGTGATGCAAAAGACATTTTGTTAATTGATTACCTCCAAACCGGTAAAACAATAACAAGACAGTATTACTCAAGCTTTTTGGATCTTTGGGAAAGACCTGATTTAGCGAAGAAAAAAAAATCACCAAGATAATGTACCACTTCACAGAGGTATTCTTATAATGGCCAAATTGAAGGAGTTACACTTCGAATTATTGGAGCATCCAGCATATTTACCGGATCTGGCCCTCCCTGACTTTTATCTGTTCCCAAAGCTCAAAAAATTCCTACGTGGCAAGCGTTTTTTATGAATTGAAGAAATTATAGCCGCAGGAGATGAGTATTTTGAAGGACTTCCAGAAAATTGCTTCAGAGATGGAATAAATTAATTGGAAAACCGCTGGAAAAATGTATTGAGCTTAAGGGAGAATATACGGAAGAATAAAGTAATTTTTTCAACTATAAACTTGTTTTATCACTTCCGTTCTGCGAATTTTTAATTAGCCTAGTATTTTTCTCACTCACTCAAATTATTTTTCTCACTTCTGATTCTATCTGTAAAATATTGCATTTTTTTTAACTCACAGGTTGTCAAAATACTGGTTTTACATGATAACTAGATCTAAAATATACTATTTAAAATAAATTATTATACTCGGTACAAGCATTATTGAATAAAACGTGTTTAAAAATGGTCATTTTAGTTCTGGGACAATGAGAAAGTGTATAATTAAAAAGGGTTGTCCAATAAGAGTGTCAGAACTTTAAAATAAGGCACAATGATCAGTACAAGTGAGAATCCGGTAATCTTGAAGGACAAATAATGGCATTATGCTTTAAAAATAATGTCATTCAAATTTTCCCGACTGTACTCTTTCACACATATCGCGTGGTATATTTTCAATGGTAGCTTGAATGTTTCGTTTAAGTTGAAGAATTATTCGGGGTTTATTATTATTAAACCAGAGATTTAATATAACCTTATAAAAATAATCCAAATGCGTGATATCGCATATGATCTTGGTGGCCAGTTAACATTATCATTTCGCGAAATAACGCGTCTAGGAAACTTTTCTTGCAATATATAAATTGTCTGGTGAAATATATGACAAGTCGCACCATGTTGTTAAAAGAAAACATTGTTTATATCTACATTTATCAGTCAAACATATTCTGTTAGCATATGTCTCTAACTTTCACCATTAACAGTAACATGATTTCCATAATAGTATTCAAAAAAATATGGTCCTATTATTCCTTCACAATAAATACCGCACAAAACACTGACTTTCTGAGGATGAAGAGGAACTTCTGAATCACTTGAGGATTCTTATCGGAACAAATTCTGCAGTTATGTTTTTGCACAGACTCATAAGCGAGAAGTGCGCTTCGTCGGAAAAGGTTATTTTTTCCCAAACTAACGATCGCCTTCCAATTTCCAATTTCTACGCGCAGTTGAACGGTGAAGTTGTCCATGGTGAATGTTGGTGAAGTCCAAAGTCAATGAGTGACATTTACATTTTAAAGAGTGTTGTCGCTCTCACATTTCAAAGTTCAGCCCCCTTATTGGAAAACTATTTCTGCAAATGCTGAGATCCCAGAATGTAGATATGAAAGGCACATTTATATAATTTATGAAAATTACAGAGCAAATAAATAACTATACATTTGCACGGTTTCACCCTGTATCTCCATTGTTAAAGTGGATTTCTTCATTCCTTTCTTGGTCATTTCATTAATTATAGATATGCACTTGTATGAAATGGTGTCGTTTTCAATGCGTGGAATTACAATTTTAAGTGTTTATTTAAGTCTGAAGTGGCAAGAATGATTGCTGAACAAGTGCAAATATAGCTTCGAATGTCAGTTCCCTCTTGATTCGATAATGACACTTAAGGAAGGAATATATTATCTAGGGAGACTAGCGAGGCGATTAATTATGAAAAGCATTTCTACATTCTTCGCTTTGTGATCCTTTATATACTACAGAACAAAACATCCTGTATACGTACTTGAATTAATTTGAAAATATACCAACATTTTCCTTGTTTACCTTGAAAAAAGGTAAAGAACAATATAAAAAAAATATTGTTATCATATTGCGAGACGGTTTTCGTACGATACCAAGCCAAGGACAATACTTGTAGTTTTATTAAAAGTATTAAAATGCCACTGGTTCGTGCATCATCTAGTTTGGAATGAAAGCAGTAGATTTAAGTTTTTGTGATATTGCAATACGATTTGAGTAAATGGCTTTACGTTATGAGGACCTATTGACTCAGTGATAAGATAGTTTGAGGAACAGGATGATGTACGAGTATCGTTTTGGTGGTCCAAAAGTATCCAAAGGACATTTGTTAACATGATATTTTTATTACAGCAAAAATAGAAATATTATTAATCGAAATTTAATTGATATAGGGATGTGTGTTTATTGTCTTTATTGAGTGCTTCCTCTTATATCGAAGAATAAGATGTGTTGCTTAGAACGGTGCTGAGTTACAAAATATATATTACCTGGATATGATGAACAATTGTAAGAGAAATGCACATGAATTACCACTCTTAATAATGATCTCTGCCAATTCGATGGGGTTGTATAAACCATATAATAAATTAAGCGAAGTTCTGGTTAATCCAAAGGATAAAGTAGAGCAACATAAAAAGTCCGGGATTTACGAAATTAGTTGTCAAGACTGTGATCGAATGTATATTGGGTAAACAAAAAGATCCATATTGACATAAAGATCCAGATATAAAGAACATATTGCCCAGATTAGATATGGGAGAAATGAACAATCTTGTGTTACCCAACATGCAATCGAACACGACCACAGTATAGATATTAATAATTTAAGACTAATTGAAAGTGTTAATAAGAATAGGGCTTTGGATGCATATGAAAGCATTGAAATAGAAAAATGTAAGAAAATCATGAACCGAAATAGTTTAGTGTTTCACACCAAAGGTTCCAATAGAAGAATTGAAGATAATGTTTGTTATATTTTGCAATATTGCATTCTCATAACTAATTTGGTTACTCTGTAATTGTATTTAGTTACATTTTAATTAGCGAATTATTAGATCGGCAAAAAATTATGTAATTCTGACGCTGAATACTAAGCAGATAAAATGAACCTTTTAATTAATATGGATATAAGCAAATTACCATTTTCCAAGCGAGACTGAAATAATAAAGAGATAATCTCTCAATCCGATTATTGTCGACTCTTCATATGTGCAAACCGAAAACTTTTAAAGAATACTTCAACTAAGCAACTGAATTTTTGCAAACAAATATATTTAAATTAACATTATTAATATATTAATAATATTTATTAAAAATCGTTTTATAAAATATCTTTTATTGCCAAACCAATTACGGTAAGAATATATCCTAAAGAGATTTTCCAACACATTAAATCACTCTTTTACATTTCTTCGATTCATCACATTAGCTAAACAATTATTATGCAACGTTGATAAATATTTCAAACAATAATAATAATTAGAAGAAAGATCGAAGAGAGAAAAGATGCTCCTATGGAGAATGAAGTTTGACATTCGAGCAGGCAAGAAGAAAGTAATAATTGGATGGTTTAAATTTCAGCGAGAAGTCTTCTAATTTGACTCTTTTAGACCGCTCTGATATTGCATCTCATTTTACCATTCTCAATATAATTGAAGCACATAGTAGATAATTGTCTGAATGATTGTGGCGTGTTCATATATTTTTTGGGTTTTTCGCCACGATCTAAAACTCAAAAAAATACCAAAAATATCTGTTCTCAGTTACTTTTTTTCTGTAATAAATTTGCCTAATGAACAAAATTTTAAAAATTAAAATTTTTTCTAAAATAAATAAAAACTTTTGAACGTTATTGAAATAAATGGTTATTATTATAACAGATATTTTTGATATTTTTTTGTTTTAGATCGTGGCAAAAAACCCAAAAAAAATATATAGCAGAGAACATAATATATATGGATGATCTAAAACCCTACGTTTTTCGAAAGGCGGAATTAGAGATGGACATCAACAAGGTCATCAAGAAGTTAGTAATGCAGCGGACATGAAATTGGTTTTAGTTAAATATGGTAACTCTTCCTACATGCGGTCATGTAACGGATTTTTCAAATTGTGCGGTTATTTTAACTTCTTGAATAGAACACAGATGTTTTCTAACACACTATATCTATGTTTTCTGGAGATTTTAGTAGAATATCAGGATGTATTCCTTCATCAAGCAAGTATTTAAACAAATCCTAGTTCGTTTTTTTATTAGTGAGTACGGTTGGTTTTTGTACATTGATGATGTTCGAAATCACTCTTACTATTGTGGGAGAATGATCTGAATAAAGATCAATGCTTTGTTCTGCTGAACAATGACTAGTAGGAATACCTTTAGTAATACAGAAATCAATGGTGTCCGGTATCTTGTTCCTATCATTAGGCCAGTATTTGGGTCTACCAGTAGACAAAGTATTTAAATTATTTTTGTCGATATCTTTAATGAGTTATCGGCCTTTAGTAGTTATCAATCTTGATCGCCATCTGAGATGTTTGGCATTGTAATCACTACCAGCCTGGAATCTACTGCCTAATGTGGCAGAGTACTCAGTATAATGCTCTTTTTTCAAATTGTGACTTGGAGGACAATAAAGTGAAGATAAAGTTATTAGGCCTCGCTTATCTTTGATTACGAGAGTAGTTGCCTGAATATGTGCAGCCTGGAACTTGAGTGCTTCATGCTGTTGGTTTTTTTATTATTATTGTATTACCGCCATGGGCTGCACCATCCGGATGTTGGGTGTTATATATTATATAGTTTTGAATTTTTAAATAGCTTCGATTCAGAGATCAACATCACGTGAATATTATATTCTCTACGAAAAACTGATATATCGATAAACCACTTATGAAGAAAATTAAATAGAAGCGAGCAGAGTCCCCATAATGCATTTTCAACTTTTTTTAGTTTGCGTCAAATTCGCTCTTTTCTATCATAGCAAAAATACCGAACCTAGTGGAACGTATTCTGCAGACTTAATTTTCGATTATTCTTTGACACATATCGCATGGCATAGTTTTGGTGGTGATGGTGATGGTGGTAGTCTGAATGTTTTGTGTAAGATCAAGAATTGTTAGGGATATATTTCTATAAACCAGAGATTTAACATAACTCCACAAAAAATAATCCAAGGGCGGGAGATCGTATTATCTTCGTAGCCGAATCACCTTAATGACATTATCATTTTGCGAAATTATGCCCCCAGGAATCTTTTCTAGCAGTAAATGGATTGTCTGGTGAGATGTGTGATAAGTCGCACCGTTTTACTGAAAAAAAATACTTATATGCACATTTAAGAGTTTAGGCCAAATATATTCTATTAGCATATATAGAGGTGATAAGGGCTAAAAACCCTTATCACTTCTATAAAAACCGCACCAAAAAGTGACTTTCCGAGGATGATGAACTAACTTCTGAATAATTTAGGGATTTTGATCGGCTCAAATCCGCAGTTATGTTTATTACAAATCAGCAGTTCGCTTCGTCGGAAAATATTTTTTTTTCTCAAAGTGGAGTTACCTTTCAATGTCCAATTTCTACGCTCTGTTGAAACGTGTATTTTCCATGGTGAGCTATGGCCACTTTCATGTTGGTTTGTGCCACCCTCAGTTTGTACTTTAATACTTATTTCCAGGTTGGAGAAACTGTGAGTAATTCTTTGGAATTGAATGGTACGACGTATGATGAAATGAGTACCATTGCGATTCATAATGGATCTGAGCGTGATGTTACTCAACTTATCGGTAAGTACTTCACTAATATAACGGTAGTAAATGTTGCTTTGTGGCCAGATATACTGGGGAATAAAAAAAGTACGACAGCCAGTATACACATTTGAATACAAGGTGAAATTATACCCACTGTATAAGGTATTTTGAATTCAAAACCTAATACACTTTTTTACTTGTTTACCTTTGTATTTTTGAATTCTTTCCCATATTAGATAGATATATAGATAGTCATATTACAGACCTTTAGGTTTACAGCTTTGAGATTCTTCTCCATATTATCTTGCCTCTAGTCATTATCTACCAGTCCTTTATACTTTTCTCTCTCAGATCATCCACGACAACCTCTCTTCATCATTTTCATCATTTTCTTTGTGTTCCTTACTTTCATTTCCTTTTCTTTTCTTAATTTTTCATCTTTTATCTGTGATAAATCTGGGCCAATCGAGTGTTGCTATCGTAGACTTTACGCTAAAAACTTTCTATAAAAACTAGGGTATGATAAAGTATTGTCTGAATGATTGTGGCGTGTTCATATATTTTTTCTTTTTTTGAGTTTTTTGTCCCGATCTAAAACTCAAAAAATATCAAAAATATCTATTTTTATGTAAATAAAGAATCTCATCAATATTATGCAGTCCGAGATACACCATAGTTAAAAGTATTCACATATTCGATATAGAGCCTACTTTTAAATTAATTTAATGAAAAATAATGTTTCGTTAGAATTATGCTCTATATTCAGCTACTGGATATGAACAAAATTATGACCATTATCATTACACTTCAATTGATAACATAATATATTATATAAAACTTTATAATTTTCTTTAACTGACTTACTTCATCTAACCAACATCTTTAGCCGACTTTATTAACAGGGAGTCATTGATTTAAATTGCAAAATAACAAAGCCAACGAGGAATGGGAGATAGCGACGAAATGTCAGTGCACTTTTGTTAATTTACCGCCAATAACTATTTTAACAGCCGGTTTAGCGGCATTCAACCACAGGCGACAGAAGGAAAACCTGCTTCAGTTATTTTAGGTAAAGTTTAATGCTTTTCAGATCGTTTTTGATTTGTTTTCATATTCTAACTGCCACCTATAAGAGAATATAAGAATGCTTTATTATATTTTGTACAATAAAATAGTAGACATTTTTTGTTAATATATTTTTGCATAACAATATTATTATTGTAAATGAAATGATTAAATTGCTTTTTAAATTATAATTTTATGGGTCACAAACAAACAGTTACATACACAAAACATAAAATGTCATTACATCTATAACAACAAAAATTAGCACCTTTTCACAACTTTATACAGAGACAGACCAATATTCCTTTATTAAATATAGATTTCTAATAAAGAATTAAATGCCTTCAAAAAATTATGTATTTTTGGTAAACCGCCTGAGAAAATTGAAAACTAAAAATCGAAAACTTTAAAATTTTCTTTATAAAAACAATGTCAAAGTAGCGTTTAAAACAAACAATACTTTAGGAAAATAAGTAAAAAATTGTAACCAATCTGGGATATATCTGATATATTGTGAGTAATTTTCAAAAACATATAGTGGCGCCAATAAATTAAGAGGGATTGAGAAACACTTTGTTTACTGTATAAGCGCATTTTACTGCTGCTTATCTTCTTAAATAATTTATTTCCTTCTAAGGATTCGTACTACGTACTAAATGGTAAAAAATTAAGAGTGTATTAATTTTATATAAGTTATGGCGTTAACATTCTGATAAAATATGAAATAATTTTGTTGATAGATCAAAAGTCAATTTGCAACTATATTAAATTAATCATGGTTCGCGCTAGACACCGTATTTCTGAAGAAAGCCGTTCAATTTTACAACTGCGAAGACAAAACAAATCTTATGCATTTATTACGAATACAAACTGTCACCATGTGTAATTCTTAAAGTTTTGAAAGAATCATATGTGACCTAAAAACAACCAGAAAAGAGAGGCCATGAAAGAGAGGTAAGAAAAAAGAGTAAAAAAATGGATAATCGTATCGTACACCAGGTTTTCAGTCCTCTTGCTACCTCTGTTTTTGTAAAACAAATCTTGTCGTAAGTATTAGCACCAGAAGAATAGAATATATGATAGAGTATCTAGGAAAGTTCAGTTTTTAAGTAAAGAGAATATAAAGCAGCGGTTAAAATTTGCAAAAAGAAACTGCAGTGAAGATTTCCAACGCAACTGGAAAAAGCATTCGTTTTAGCGATGGAACCAAAATTAATTTATTTGGTTCTGATGGCAAATTGTAGAAGAGAAGAGGTATTAATGAATAATTCAATCTACATACCACTATGGGCACAGTGAAGCATGGTGGTGGTAATATCAAAGTATTTTTTTTCTCCTTCCATTTTCAAAACGAATCTAAAAAATAAATTATATTAATTTCTATATATAAGCAAACATAGGAAGTAAATATATTTTTTGTGTATGTCAATGATACTTACATTGACAATTGACAATTCGTTTTGAAAACGGGAGGAGAATACTTCCCGAAACGTTAAAGTTCAAAAGGTTGTATTTATTTTAGAACATTTTTTTATTTTTTTAAATCTTGTTCGTTATGCAAATTTATTACAAAAAAGAATCACCGAGAAATTTGTCTCCGTTTGGTTTTTGTTATTTTCCCAGTGATTCTTTATTTACATAAGAACAGATATTTTTGATATTTTTTGAGTTTTAGATCGTGGCGAAAAACTCAAAAATAGAAAAAAAAGAATACACCACAATCATTCAGATATTACTTAATATCAAAGTATGTAGGTCCAATATTTTGGATGAAAGAAAACATCACAAAAAAATACTTAGGGATCTTAGAAACAATTATGCTATTCTACGCTGAATATGCCTTTATTCTTTTATAGTGGGTCTATAAACAAGATAATTATCCCGAACATACGGCTCATGTGGTGAATACAAGGTGTTGAAAGTGAATCAAAATTTTCGAAAACTTGAGATATTTTACAAACGGTTGAAGATATCAAGTTCAAAATCAGCTAGTTGGGTTTTCAAAGGTGACATATCCAAATTTGGTACTAGCTTGAACCTAGTTCCTAAAGGGCAGTTACTACCGACTTTGTGATGAATTAACTTGCTCATATTTTTTTACACTATAAAGCTGGGAATTTTTTAACTTCAAAATGATAATTAATTAACTTCAAAATGATAATCATAATTTCAAATAATAGATAATCATAATGTAAAAAAGGTAGACTTTGTCAATATCGATATCTCATGCCATTTGCGAGATATTCGTGTTCGAATATTTTATTGCACATCTTGTCGATACAAATTATTACATCTCGATGAAAACTGTCAATGTTTTCTTTCTCTCCTATTAAACGTAGAAGGAAACAAGTAACTTTAAGTAATTTGTAAAAAATGTACAAGTAAATTACAATAGTTGTACAAAGGGTGTCTTATATATATATATATATATATATATATATATATATATATATATATATATATATATATATATATATATATATATATATATATAATATCATTTGTTATAAAATATTTAAAATCTTCGTTTTTTTTGGCAGAGTTTTCAAAGTTGACAGAGGAAAACGGATGAACGGATGACACCAAGAAGAATACGTGAATATGGAGGATGGTTTAGTATCACCATACTTTTGGTAGACGAGAAGTCGTAGCCCACATTTTTTTTTTATTTTAATTGAGATGTACTCTGAATTTGATCTCAAATTCACAATGGATTATAATAAATTGATGTTCATTGGCAGAACCAGCTGCTGTGAGTACATAATATCAACGAAAATCTTATTATTTCAAAAAATTAATCTTGGATATTTAAAAAAATACCTATTTTTGATAGAGAAGCTAAAGGTACCTCTTGGCCGTGAACATTTTTTTTCAAAATTTTATGAAAACAAATTGATTGTTCACATTAGAAAATTTGAGAATTTCGAAGGAATGTTTAGCTCAATGAACTTTTGATCCATATTCTTAAACTGAGTCTATATAAAATTTGTTCGAATGTACCATGTGATCAAAATTAACCAGGATTGAGTCATTTAAACCGCGCGCGGTTTTTGATCGGTATTTTTTTTCTTAGGTTGGTACAACCGTATGTGACATACATGTAAAGTTTGAGCGCGATCTGTTAATTTGTGTGTGTTTGGTAGATGTTTGTTTGAGTCACGAAAAGTTACTCTGGGGATTTTTATTATGGATAAAAAAATGGAACAAAGAATTTATGTGAAATTTTTTTTCCAATGGAATTTCTGCAACAGATGCATTGAAAATATTGTAAATAGCCTATGGAAAATCTGTTATCTCAAAAACCAGAGTATTTGAGTGGCATAGAGCATTTAATGAAGGTGATGAGATCATTGAAAACTTGCCAAAAGTCAGCCGACCACCAACCTCTGTTAACGACTATAACATCAGGAAAATTTAAAAATTCGTGCTTAAAAATCGTCAGGTTGGCATTAGAGAGATAGCAGAAGATCTTGGCACCTCTTATGGATCATCTCAACACATTTTGGTTGATATCCATCTCATACGATTCTAATTGTGCGTGATTTTTTGGCCAAACATATGACGAAAATGATCGCTCAAACACGTATTCGCCGGATATGGGCCCGTGCGACTTTTTTCTCTTCTCCAAACTCAAATATCTGCTCCGTGAAATGCGTTTTGACTTGATTAATGATATTAAAAAGAATTCGCTGAAGGAATTGAAAGCTAGTCAGACCGAGGCGTATTCCAAGTGCTTGGATGATTGGATCAAGCATTGGCATGCATGTATTAAATCAAATGGAGCCTATTTTGAAGGCGATTATAAAGATTTGTATAAAAATTGCAAAAAAACTGGTTTTTTTATCAGTCGCGATCAATTTTGATCACATGGTATATATTTCATTGAAAGAAAGCACAACATTTTCAAAACTTTCTCGCAAACTTTGTAAATGGCATGATTTTTCAAAATAATTCCGATAAAATATTTAGCATCGATTCACATTAATAATTAATCAAACAAAGTTGCAGCTGCTTGAAGGATGCTAAGGGTATTTATATATTAATAAATAGCGAAAACGGTAGAATATTACAATAATAGCTTACTGGCGGAAGGCGATGTTTTTCCACTTATCTTGAAATATGAAGGGACATACAGTGCTTACCTACCCTTATATATTTAAAAATATATTTATGCAGGTCTTTCTTTGTTTGTTTATAAAGTAGTTTGAAGAAATGAAAATGGAAGATTCAGGGACACTACTAATATTAAAATTAGATGCATAAGAAAATTATGTCGAATTATTATTCCTACTGAGTCATATCACCCACGCATATCAGTCATTTGATAAAACTTTCTTTTATATCACTTAAAGCGAAATAAATAAATGGAAATAAATAAGGTTAAAAAAGACAATTAATTTTATGTATTAAAATTGTTAGGATAAGCTTGGGTTAACCAGCCATTCTTCGATTTCAGAGTCCTGTGGAGTAGTAAATGCTCCATTATTTCATACGATTGATAATTTTACTTCACAAACAAAACAACACAGAAATTGATTGATAAAATATTGATTGATTGATAAATTGATAAAACAAATTGAATTAAAAAAATTCTGATAACCATTCCAAGACTTATTTGGATTAAGCTTATTTGGATTAAATAATTCTTCTTATTCTTCTTCTTTCTGTGGTGTTGTTGCCCGCCAGTGAACCTTGACCCTCTTTAACCTTCGCCTCCAACCGAATCGATTTCCAGCAGCCTCTTGCCAGTTCTTTATGTGCAGTAATTATTCAGCATCTCTACTTCTTTCTCTGGTCTACCTCTTTTTCTATTACCCTCTATTATTTGGTAAAATAATGACTCATTGGTTGACGTGGAAGGTTTTCCTGAATGAGGTTCATCTTCAACAGCTTCTCAACCATCATTAAAGTCTCCGTACCACTTGTAAATATTTTTTACATAGCTTTATCGTAGTAATACTTTATTTTTTATGCATCAGAACAGGACATTTAATTTTATGCGCATAATCTGATAAATATCCATTTTTAAAAATCGCCATTCAGAAGGACATCTTTATACTGTACTATGTAATTTTAAAAGTTTTACTTCCAGTTATATTAAATGATTTCACTTATCTTCTAGTGATAGGCCATATTCTAGTTGGAATAAATCGAAATATTTTTTTAAAATTCCTATAAATAATTATCCTATAAATGTATGATCAGGCATACATTTATCCACTTACTTTAAAAGTTCGTGATGTTTGCATCCCTGCAGATTTGGAAACGTAATCTCGAAATTACGGTAGTTGTACCTTTTACTTTGAAGCTACAGTGGATATAAATATCTAAAGTTTTTAACGGTTTTATTGGTATTTATTAGAAACCTAAGTTTATACATGCTTGAAAAATGTAGAGACCAGGTTAGATAAATTATGTATGTGTCTACGAAGCTATAAATGTACGTTGAGGCTCTTTCGAGTTGCTGACTCTTAAAAATTTACTTTTACAATAGAAAATTCCATTTCTAAAGTGTATGTCTAGTGTGGCTAAGATATGTGGATGATGTTTTTGTAATTTTTTATTTAAAAAATAGAAACTTTGTTAAGAATTTAAGTGGTAAATCTGAAACAATAGCATTTATATATGAATATGAGAACAACGATAGATTATTATTTTTGGATGTTTTAGTGAGTAGGAACAACAAAAATAGGTTAGAGTTTCATGTTTTTAAAAAAAAAAACCCTTCAAGATATACTTCTAACAATTCGAATCATAGCCATTCATCCTTTAAACAAAGATAAGAAAGTGTCCGAAGCGAATGGGTGTAATAAGAATATTGGAAATAGATTAGTTAGAAAATGTAAATTTAGACAATTATTGAAACAATCTCAGACTTTTCAAAAGAAACAGAACAAAAATAAATTCATGGTTATTCAGGTTGTTACCCGATTAATACGAGGGCTAAACAAAATTTTGAAAAAGTGAACTTAATGAATTGAAATAATAAGTGAATTTATATAATAAATAAAGAGAAGTCCTGAGTAATCCAAAGGATATAGTAGATTAACATGAAAAATTGAGGATTTATGAAGTTAGTTAACTTAATGAAGGTAGTGCTGATTTATGAAATTAGTTGTCAAGGCTGCGATCACATTGCCCACTTTAGATATAGGATATATGAAAAATCTTATGTTACACAACATGTATTCGAGTGCGACCATACTACAGATATAAGTAATTGAAGACTTGTTAAAAGTGTAAATAATAATATGGTTTTGAATGCATATAAAAGAATTCAAATATAAAAATATAAGTAACACATGAACTGGGATAAAAACCCTATTGCATTTAGTCATGTTTTTCAATTATTAATGCAACGTTTAGTTAACTTCACAGTTAATGATTTTTTCATGTTTTAGGTACGATTGTCATATAAATAGAATATAGTTATGTTTTAAAATTAAATTGAATCATCTCCTGGTGATGTTAACATGGTTAGCGAAACTCGCGTCGAGTAGTTTAAAAAAGTGATAGGGCGTTTAGTGGAAAATCTCTTGGAGTTTAGTTTTTCGTACTTTACACAAAACATAATATTAATCAGGATACTACATATTCTTACTATAGAGAGATCTGCTAACTCTGAACTCACTTTGTAAATGTTCAGAATAGAATTATGATATAGTGGGATAAACGTATTTAAACAAACCCCGTTTTTCTCAATTATTTTAACTTTGTAAGGTTGTAACAATAAAACTACAAATGGTTTTTAACAAAAATATACCTTAATTTAAGCAGAATATAAAATATTTTACAAAGTAAATAAAAACGCATTTAAACAGCTGCTTTTGCTAATCTGCTTAATTAATCTTAACCAGTTATGAAGTGATTTAAATGTTCATGTTCTAATAATAATGTCTAGAAAGGTCAGAGCGGCCTTTGGAGACACGTGCGAAAATTGTGGATTTGAAAAGAAATGGTATGAACTCTGCATTACGCTACATAGTTAAAAATTATGAAAAAATTAGCCAGATTGAAATGGAAAAGAATAAAGGATCATCCTTTATTATCAAAATCACCATCAACTCGAATTCAGAAAAAAATCTGTTAGAAAAAATTTCAACTCAAGAAGTAGCCAATTATGTTGCTTGCTGTTCTGGACTAAAAGTCACTCGCCAAACAACTGTAACTAATTATTTATATAATTTCGGATATAGAAAGGGAAGTGCCCTTAAAAAATCCTTCATCAGCCAAAAAACCAGTAAACAAAAACTCCAGTTCGCTAAAAAGTACCTAAATTTGCACGTAATTTTATTTTATTTTTGGAAATCAGTCACTTTTAGCGACGAAAACAAGTTATAAAACAAAAAGGAAAAAAATAATTCGACGCTGAATATTCGAAATACCATTCTCACAGTAAGTGTTTTATAGTCCATTCTGGTCGATTTTCGATCATTGCATGGAAGAAGCTCATGGTACACGACACCCTTCTCATCCCACCAAATAAAGAACATTGTCTTCTTTCTAAAGCAATTCGGTTTTGCGATCGATATTGATGGTTGTCCTGGGCCAGCCCATGATTTTCTTTGTTTTGCGTTCTCGAATTATATCTATTTTTCGTTTCCAGCGACGATCCCATGCAAAAAAGTCTTTCTTTCATGGTTCGGCGACCAACATTTAACCTCTCTGCCATTTCTGTTGAGTCTGCATATCGTCTTCTTTCGGTTTTTTCGGTTGATCTGGGTGTTCTTTGTCTTTCAAGTTACCACTTTTGGATTATCACTTTTGATGTCGTCTAATCATCACTTTTGAGTCGTCTAAACCAACGACCACAAGCGCCTTACGTTGGGATATTGTCACCGTAAGTCTTTACAAGTACACTGACGTTTTTCGTTTGAGTGAACATGCAAAGCAGAACGTGCAGCAAATGTTCCTTATTTGGTTCGACATTCGACATGTTTAGAGTTAAGAGATTAGACTGTGAACAGACCCTTGTTTCCACCGCCATCTCTTAAACAAATAAAGAATTATTAACTGCCATATCTGGTATTTTTTAGACTGGGATTGGAAATTTACTAATCATTAATGGTATCTTATATTGTCAGAACTATGAGGACATACTGCGAGAAAATTAATTCAAAACTTCTCCGAAATTAGATACCAGGGAAAACGGTTGCGGAGAAATGGTTGATCTACAATGTCAGATAAAGCTTGATTACACCTCTCCAATCAACGGATATTAATCATATTGTGAACTTATTACATTCAGTGGATCAAAATGTGAGAAAAACCAAGTGTACTAATATAAATTATTTCAAAACTCATTTTGCCGAGACGGTTGGAGGTTGTCACATAACTCAGGTCAACGTGATTTTTGTAACATTGCTGATAATTTTTTTTTGTTTTTCATTTAGATAGTTATTAAACCGTCTTTTCACAGAAATGGCTTAGCACGTCCCATTTTCAAGTAGGGTAGAGCGGGGTAGTTGAACAGAGGGGCAAGTTGTGCAATCGAAATATCTCGAAAACTAAGCAACCTGTAACAAAAGTGTAAATGGTAAAAAGAAGGAGTGTAGGGAGGGGAATACATAGCGGGACTGTTAATTACTGTCCGGTGCTCCAATAAAATAAGAGAACGCTTTGTTTTTTTTTCGGCGTAAAAATATTACAGGTCATCATAATTTTTCTACTATACTCGTATAAAAACACTTAATAAGGATCAAGTATTTAAAAATTACTTAATTATTGTTCTTTTGATTATAGATGGTTATTTATTTTTAACTCTTATGTTTTTTTTATAACCTAAATTTTATTTTGTTGCCCCAACTGGGACTAGTTGAGGAACGCGCGTTCAATGCTTGCTCAACTAGCCCCACAGATGTTCATTACAGAAAATCAAATTTTTCTTTAATAAATTAATAACCATTAATTAATTTGTACATGTGATGATTCTACACAAAGTTTACTAATTAAAATTACTTATATTGATAATTGTATTAATGATTATCATTACATTTTAGGTTGCGTACATATAAATAAATACTTCAAAATGTTTAGCTACTAGTCAACAATTAAGTGATGCAGCAAACGCTGTAGATGACGACAAAATAAGAGTAAATGTTGGTCTAACCTATGTTTGTATTAATTGTGATAGAGATAAAGATGATTAATAATTTGGGATTATTTAACATCTAGCAATATTCTTGATCTCCTAATTGGTTATTACTTTAATTTAATATTTATTTGTCTTATAATTATTCTTAAATATATAATTTTAAATAAAAAAAGTGTAATAATAATCCAATGATTGGAAAGATTTAATTTTGTTTTTGATTTTTATTTTATTTTTCCAGAGATATAATAACAATATGACTACATGTTGGTTACAATTGTTGTTGATTACATTGTTGATTACAATTATTTTGTATTTAGATCATTCTATATAGCCATCAAGTCCATTTTAGCCATTGCTCAACTAGCCCCATACCCATGTTCAACTAGCCCCACTAGTCGGGTACGTTCAGCAACTTGGAGCGCTCTCGCATTTACGACAATAACTTTTAAACTTGTACTCGGATCGATTTGTACTCGGATCGATTTACACGGCTAGACGTTTTGGACAAGAGTAAATTACGAACTTAATAGATAAAAATAAATTAAATCCGATGCATATTCTTAAAGTTATGGGAGATCAAGCGAAATATTGCTCAATTAGCCCCGCTCTACCCTATCTGCTTCTTCTTAATATCATGGAATAATTAAAATTATTTGTACCTGACTGGACTGGACAATGTAGGAATTACCACAAGATCGTAGAAGGGGTATTTCCAAAGTATTCTAGGAACCTTTAAGGGCAGTTTTATTGTTTTCTATTCTGTCTCGTTTATAGTACAGTCAAGTGTTTAAGTCCATTTTATATAAAATAGTAAGTTCTAGTGGTTGATTCTTAAAAATCCAGTGGATAAGTTTTGTTATATGTATATGCGGATGATTTATTTTAAAGTCACAAGCTAGATCTATATCCGAGGAAGTCAAAAAGTCTATATTTTATATTTTATATTCAGTATCCAAATTTGCCTTCTGCACTTATGCTAGTTCTTCATTAGCCAGGAACTATCAGTACTGATCGCTCCTTTAAATTTGGACAACATGTTGGACAACATGTTGGACAACATCTTCCGATTGGAGTATTTTCCTAGATTCGTCGAAATATAGCCTAATAGCAGTCTTGATCCACAATGGAAACAAAAAACCATCTATTCCTTTAACCCATTCAGTGACAATCAAAGAAAGCTATGACAACTTAGCAACCATACTAAATCGTGTTAAATATGAACAGTATCAGTGGGATATTTGTGGGGATTTAAAAATGATGAGTATATTGCTAAGACTGCAGGGGGGTTTTACAAAGTATTACTGTTTTTGTTTCTATGGGACATTATGGCTACTAAAGATTATTACAGTAAGAAAGATTGGCCTCATAGAACTTCTTTTGAACCTGATACTTCAAACATAAAATGTGCCCCCATTGTTAACCAAAAAAGTGTTTCTTCTGCTTCTCAATATTAAGCTTGGACTGCTTGGATACAATGATATTATTTGTTCTTCAGGATAAAATATAAAATTACCGGATTATCACCTGGTGTTATCATTGTGTCTGATTTTTAATTTTTGACACTATTATTGAAAACCCCTTTATAACGGATACAGTACAAAATACAGAAAGTCACTTTTAAATATGTTTAGGTGTTTAAATACTCTTTTCCTATTTAAAACAGTTTAATTTCATAAATTATTATTTATTGAGCAGATGAGCAGAAACTGAGAAAAATCAGTTTGTAGAAATACTATTTTCCCTTAGTGCATTTCCTTCTTAACCATCCACGCATACTGTATTCCATGTCCATTCAAAATATTCCCCCGCATTTTCGACCAATTTAAAGTATGAAACTCACCCAAGCAATTTTTCCATGCCTGCTCCATTACATTTTCGTCGAGAAAAAAAAATCGATTACGACAAATTCCCAATTATTATTTTCTCCTGAACGTAGCAATAAATCAGTGTTTGTTAGACGCAACAATAATAAATGTTCACAGATCGACAACAATTCAAATTTCGGCGCTGTCGCGTCGTCGTGGGCGTCAAAGTCACGTGATCCGAGCGTCGCGACGATACGACATCGACTGCTGCGGAGGCGCCGCTCCGAAATACACGAAACGGCCTGAGCGGTTGATGTCGTGGGGATCCTGTACTTTTAAAGAGTGGTAATGTTTGCGCCAATGGTCAAAATGGTGGAATGATCACCCTATATAATATTAGGTTGTAACAAAAATATTTCCGTTTTTTTCTTTGTTTCTAAATAAATGATTAAATCCTCATATGTTTAATCTGATATCAACTTGTTGTTCCGACAAATGTTTTGTTCCTTCCTTCTTCAATAGTATAGAGATTCCACCGCAAAATGTTCAATAGACAGTTTTTAACAAAAAAGTTAAAATGAGTGAAATAAGTAGCAAAATTAAGGCAATTTTAAGACATTATTTTAATCCTTCTGAGAATGCCCTAAACCACCCGAAAACCTAGATCCTTGACAAAACGCATTTTCCATAGATCTGTAGAAATGTTTCCATCGAAACGCTATGCCACAAGTCTCAATACTTTGTTTACATACCTCAGATTTGATTGATTCAATATGTTAATTCGGGTGGAGACGAAGGTTGAAGAAAGCCAAGGTTCCGACAAATGTTTTGTTCCTTCCTTCTTCAATAGTATAGAGATTCCACCGCAAAATGTTCAATAGACAGTTTTTAACAAAAAAGTTAAAATGAGTGAAATAAGTAGCAAAATTAAGGCAATTTTAAGACATTATTTTAATCCTTCTGAGAATGCCCTAAACCACCCGAAAACCTAGATCCTTGACAAAACGCATTTTCCATAGATCTGTAGAAATGTTTCCATCGAAACGCTATGCCACAAGTCTCAATACTTTGTTTACATACCTCAGATTTGATTGATTCAATATGTTAATTCGGGTGGAGACGAAGGTTGAAGAAAGCCAAGGCTCACTAATGGGCTATAGCATCACATGAATAAGAAGAAAAAGAAAAAAGGAGATGTTTATAAGAAAAATTAAAATAATCTTATTGAAAGACCATATTGCTCCCGCCAAATAATAATAATAACTGTTGACAAATTGAATATATATTATATTACGATAAAAATAGAAAATAAAAATTGAGCAAAATAAAAGCATACAATTTATATTTGAAATGAATGACATTATAGTCTAATTAGCAATTATAAAGCAACATTTATTTAAAACGTTTCTGTCATCAATTTTATAAAAATATTTATTATTGATTATTTGGTTAGGTTTCGAAATAATATTGAATTTTATGTTACATTAATATGATTAAAAATATAGAAAATAAGTTTGCAATAATCTGTAATATATACATTCTCTCGGGGTTTCTCGACCCACGGGGTAACTGGGGCATGGAATAATTCCCGCCACATCGTTTAAATGATTTTATTTTACACAGTTGGCTGTAGTACGTTAAGTACACATCTGACGACATAAAACAACATGCGTAACCTAAAAATTAGTTGAAATTAGAATTTCTCGGAATTCTTTCTGGAATCGCCATTCCAAAATTTGGTTATTCGTGGCCTACCTGATTTTTCCCCCACGAATCGCCGCTGATCAGGAGTACACCCACACTGCCGTTAAGAGGCATTTGCGAGGCTTACGAATTGTACCAAAGAGCTATAGAAGTATATATTTTTTAACATTAAAAAACTAAGAACCTCAAAAGCGCAAATACATTTGTTAAACTCTAGTATTTAAGGATGTATCGGAGGTATAATCGAACTCAAAAGTACATATATTATCATTAATAATTATTTATCAAAAATAAATAATATTTAGAGGTTTTATGCTTTATTAAGTATTATTAAAACTTCCATGTTCTAGTTCTAAAGATTTAAAAGAAAAATGCTTTTGCCGAGAAATTAAAATCAAGACATATTCACTACCAAAAGTTAGTTAAATTTTTTTCATAATATTTGTTATTATTGCTCTTTCATTTTTAATTATACATTATTTTCAAGCATTGTCTTTATTAATTTTTCTATTCTATGTTCCGTAAAGCAGAAATATTCACGAATTTATGTATTTATTTTTTTTTCAGTACTTTTGCCTCCGATTGTACCTCAGACACGTCCTTAAAATAATTAATATTCATTTCCACGAAATTTGAATATAAATGTGACAAAATCTATTTTTTTTACTTAAAAACATATACATACGTATGTATTAAGGTCAAAAATCTGTAATACGCATTTGTTTGTGATAATTCATAAAAACAGTGTGTTGTAAAAAGGCTTCTATTTCAAATAGCTTAGAATATATTCTTCTGTATTGTTTCTATTTTCGAAAAGTTGTTTTAAATTTTTTATTGATGATACCATTAAATATAATCAAAAACTAGGGAGATCTCAATCTCCATCTTCTTCACCCTCAATCTCTTCAGCATTGAAAATCTGTAGAATCATATCTTGATATGTAGGCATTTCTGTCGTAAGATTATTGTTTAACACATGGATCAATCTGTGGACTTATTGACCGATGTGCTTCTTGTGTTCTTTGTGTCTGACAATTAAAACACGTTTTTTTTTGCAAATTTTATCATTACATTCTCCTCGAAGAGCAATACAATTATACCTTCTTTATAGACCGATTTCTTTTTGCCTTGAAAATATCCTACAGTTTTGGCAATTACCTCTTCATTGGAGCGAAATTTTTTTTCCAGCGAGCATTTTTTTGAGATCTGAGAATAGGAAATAATCGCTGGGGGGCTAGATCTGGAGAATACGGTGGATTAGGAAGCAATTTGATGTGCTATTCATGCAATTTAACCATCGTTGTCAACGATTTGTTACACAGTGTATTGTCTTGGTGAAACAGCACTTTTTGTTTGTTCATTTGGAGCCTCTTTTGCGATCTCGTGCTTCAAACGCACCAATAACGCTATGTAATATTCGCTATTCATGGTTTTACCTTTTTCGAGATAACCGATGAGCAATATCCCATGCGTAACCCAAAATACAAAGGCCTTAACCTTGTCTGCGATGGTTGTGTTTTTGGTCACTTTGGATGGCTTTCACCGGCTGGTCTCAACTCAGCTGACTACCGATTTGACTCCGGAGTGTAGTGATGGATCCATTTTTCATCCTTTATTATATATCGAATGAAAAAATCCTTTTTATTTCGTTTAACAGCTCCAAACATTGCTCTGATTGATCAGTACCGCGTTATTACGCGGTACCCATTTCGATAGCAATTTACGCATTTTCAAATGTTTATGCATTATGGTGTAAACACATCTTTTCGATATCTTCATGATACCAGCTATCTCCTGCAGCTTTACTTTACGGTTTTTTGCGAAATAATTTTGTGCATTTTTCTGATACTGTCTGGTGTAACCACCTCATTTGGACGTCCAGAGCGTTCAACATTTTCGGTGCTTGTACAGCCACGTTTGAATTTAGCATAGCAATCAATTATGGTTGATTTTATTGGAGCAGAGTCCGGATAATATTGATCAAGCCATTGTTTTGCTTTAACAGTATTTTTCTTCATCAAAAAGTTATGCTCTATCAATACACAAAAGTCGTTTTTTTTATTGTTTTGAAAATAACAAAAGTTCATCACTCAGAAAATAGTAAACACACTGTATGAAATTTTGACACATAACTTTTGAAGGTTGGTGCAATCTTACTTAAATTACTAGTAAGGATTTTTCGTAAGTGTTGTCGTTTCGTAAATCTATATGTCAGACCGGGGAATTATTGACCAATGTGTTACTTCAACAAAATTATTTAGAAGAATTGAATAACCTTAGGCCATAATTGTTTCTAGTTAATCACACCCTCAGAGTTAGATTGTCTTCATCTGCCTCATCAGCAATTTGTATAGTAAGTCACTGGGTTAAATCGTCATTGTCGAATTCAGTAACGAAGTGAATGAGGAGAATGCAGGTTTAAAGTTATTCTTAATTGTTAAACCATTTTCAGATACCAAATTATAACAGTGAACTGAAGAAGGACCATGTGCTGAAACAGTTTTTTAAGTATAGTAGAAATTTAGACATAAGCCTTAGTTCTGAAATGAATTCCTAAGTATTGGCTACCTCAGTTAAATATATTATTGAAGCTTCAACAAGTGTTTTAGCCTTATATTATTTTAAACTATAATTAAGAAATAAGACCTGTACATAAAATATCTGGTAGTTAATCCTCAGGAGAAGCACTGGATAAGGGATACCCAGGGGTGAATGAAAAGTGTTTTTCCCTTATAAATGGTCACGTTGAGGATATCACTTTGAGTGGGAAAAAAGGCCAGTCTATGGTATACGGCACCCACTGCTGTTGTTGTGTCAATAAATAAAAACTATTAAATAACTAGTGTGTTTTTTTTTCGATCTTGACACAGTTTGTGGTAAGTAAATCATAAATATTATATTTTCTATAGTATTTTTATTGAAAGCTTTTTTAACATTTATTTATCGGTTTCTTTCATTTTCTATTTAACTCAAATGAACACGCGTTCTCGTACTCGCTGTGCATCTGAAGTAGAAGCTTTATATGAGGCAGCTCATATTTTCGATGACAAAGGGAGTGAAAGCGAGACTGAATCGGTTTTTGAAGAGCATAATACCAGTAAACTTTACCTAACTAAAATAAATATTTTTTTTTAATAAAGATAAATTATGTAATAAGTTTCTGAAAGTCCCCTTTTAAATGTCGTTGGAAGAAATTTTTTATTTATTAATTTCGCCTAGATATTATAGTTCGAATAGAACACCTCATTTTAATTTTTTTAAAATTTTAGCTGATTTTGTCGATGGTATTAGGAATACTATTATTTTTTTGAACACTCTATAGATATAGTCTTTTTCTATACTAATTGAGGTTTAAATTAAAAAATATATATTAAATTGGATAAATTAATCAAAAGATATTAATAATTAAAAATATGAATAAAATATTAATAATCAAAGATATACAGTATAGCATACCCGTGTGCTGCTGAATCGGGAAGCACAGAAGTGCTTCTGTTGAGGGTTAAACAGAAGTTACCAATTTAAAGTGTGTGAAAATTAGAAGATTTCAAAATTAGAAGAATTATAAGAATTCATTATTAAGAAAAAATAATGATATTTTGTTTTGAAAATACTGTTGTTCAAATGCCCTCTTCGGCTACCTCTAGTGAAATGCATTCTGGTGACCCAATTAAGAATTCTGAATGAAATTCTGAGTGAAATGTATTCTGGAGACCCCGATTCCTCTTTCACACATATCGCGTGGTATATATTCAATGGTGCCTTGAATGTTTCTTTTAAGATCAATAATTGTTCAGAATTTATTTCTGTAAACGGGAGATTAACATAACACTATAAAAATAATCTAAGAGTTCTAAATTTGAATAGAATCTAATATATGAGTTCGTATGATCTTGGTGGTTAGTTGATATTAACATTTTGCTAAATAACACATCCAGGAAACGGTGGGATGTGCGATAAGGCGCATCGCCCTGTTGAAACACATTACATTGTTTGTATCCACACTAAAGTCAACCGACGATGGTATTCGTGAATTTGCCGATTGGGCCCTCGAAATGATGGAAGCCGATAACAAATTTCATCGCAAAATCACCTTCTCCAATGAGGCTCATTACTTGCTCAATGGCTTAATCAGTAAACTAAGTTGTCGGTATTGCTGCGAACCTAATCCACACGTGATACTTTTGTGTCCGCAAAATAGGACAGTTTGGTGTGGATTTTGGCATAGAGGAGTGACTGGTCCTTATTTCTTTGAAAATGAGGAAGGAGCTATCTTTACTCTTTCAGATTATTTTTTCTGGGGACATGTGAAAACACAGGTTTATAGCAATAAACCCAATACTATTGGCAACTCGGTATCTAACATTCGTCAAGCCATAACCGCCATACAGCCCGAAACGTGCGCCAGGGTCATCGAAAATTGGCGCGAGCGGATCCGTGTCTGTAAAAAGAGCCATGGTGGCCATTTGGATGAAATCTTGTTCCAATCATAAATTGCATGTCTGAATCTCTTAAATAAAGCAATCGCGACCGATTTTGACCAAAAAATGTGTTTTATTTAATTTTGAAGTTTCATCATTCTTATTGGTAGATTCTTTATATCCTGTTAGCATATTTCCCTAACGTTCAGCATTTACAGTAACACGATTTCCATCATCGACTTAACAAAAAGAAGATCCTATCATGAAAAAGTTTATAATACAAAAGAAAAAATTTAGAAGTATAATATCTATGAAAGAAGCCAAAAAAGTGTACTATTACAAATTATACTAGGCACCAATTTTTCAATAGATTTGTCAACCTTAGGGATGGTATTTTTACCACTGAAGAATTCAAGTTACTTAATAGGAGTTTCCAATATAATCTAGAGCCTAAAAATAAAATTGAGAAAATTTTGGAGTGAGTGCGAACTTGTTTTTTCTAATTCCGACACATCAGGAAACCATGTAGTTTCTCACGAAATCAAATGCCTACCATACTTAATCCGAAGATTATTTCTTTCATGTTATATGAACGTAGTTTGATCGTTCTCCATTTGAAAAATCGTATATTTATTAATTCATTTCCATTTTTTTTAGTACTTCCCAATTTTTTCTCGTATTCATCAACATCCTAAATAATCATCATAATAATCTATATCCCTAAATAATGTTATCTCTTTCTTTAGTGAAAAATAAATAAAATAAAAATAAAAACACTTTCTACCATACCAGTCACCTTTTTGAAAACTATGATTTCGATCATTAGGAGAATATTCGATATGGTTGTGGGTTTTCTAAAAATATTAGATCTAAACTATTTTGATTATTTTTAGTACTAAAACGGAAATTTATCATCGTTCTCGGCTTCAAATATAAATGTTATGATTGGGAATTTATCAGTAATTTAAAAAAAAAACCTTAATGAAAAATTGGTTGTAATTCATGAATCTAACTAAACTCTTTCATTCTAATTGAATTTATCATTCGCATCGGCTTTAAATTTGTTCATGAATAAATTGGATAAGAAAGGCGACAGAGGATTGTCCAATGCTATGCACTCCTGTTTATAAAACTAATTATTCTATAGGTAAAAAATTGATTCTCACAAAATATGTTTTTGTTTCATTGTAATAATACATTTCACAGTATATGTGACAACTTTTATGTATTCTAGACTTATTTTATAGATAATTAGCGAATATTTTAGGTGAATCTGAATTTTGTCAATGATTTGAGTTTAATTTCTTCTTAGATTAATTATTAATTAATTAGGAAGTAATGCTAACTAAAAAGGAATAATTAAGTTGATTAATCCTGATAAAATTTGAGTTTTCCGAATTATACTCAATGAAATGACTGTATTGGCCCTATCTTTTTAACCAAAAAACCAAATGAGATCTAAAATTATTGTTACAAATTGAAAATTCTGCCTTTTATCATTTTCTTCTTAATATGGATGACAGTAATACAGGCGTTATTTGAAAAGTTGACCAAATGACCAAATGACTGTGGATATTTGTTAAATACGATTCGTTAAAGAGTTGGATTCAACTTTTCTCTTTCAAAGGATTTTTCTCTCTCGTTTCCGATAGTTGAAAAGTTAGCTGCTGAATTTAAATGAAGTCGTACATTTATTGAAGATGATTAATGCTCGGGATGCCCTAAACGCCTACAATTGACAAAATCGTCACAAAAATCAACATTGTCATATTAAATGACGTTATAATTATCTCATTTGATCTTGTGTATTATATTTTAAACGATGTTTTGAGTATAAAGCTTTCCATTCGATGAGTAGGGGAAGAGTGGCATGACAGAGTCAAATTTTGAAAGGACCACAAAGATTTATGCTGTGGTTTTAGAAAGAATGATGCAGGAATTAATATTTTAAATTGATAACACTCACCAGCTGTCACCCACAGACATTGGACAGTTCACTAAAAACAAATGGAGTCAGTGCAACATATTGAAGATTTTGTCTTTAAATAGTAAGTTTTTGAGTTTATTTTATTTATTTTCTGGCATCTGTACTTGCAAAATTAATAGCAATATGTTTATACTATAATTTCATGGATATATTAGGTCTTTTAATATCACATATATTTTGCAGACAAAGCTTAGATTTCGTACTAATTTTCGAGGTTATGTTTCTTGGGAGAAAACGTTTTGAAAGAGCTGTGTTATGGTGTGATGAATAAACTGGCTCTTTCATGATCGGCTTTTTCAAGGCCTAATTTTCATTATGTTTAAAGACCTATATTTATTAAGTACATTAAAAATTCAATTATTTTTTCAACCCACTTCAAACGAAAGTTTTTGTTTTTTTGTGTGTATGTTAAGGATATTCCCGCCAAATGTAAACCGCTTTTCAAAATTCTTTTTTCATTTAAAAGGTATTAGCTTAAGGGCAGCTCCATATATTGTCATTTCACGAAAATTGGTGCACTCGATTCAAAACTTTTCTATAAGGTTTGGACTTATTTAAATGTGATTTTGCTGAGTTTTTCGACATGTTATAACAGCAGATGATTTATGGATTTACAATAATAATCTAATGGATAAGACAGCAGTCCAAACTGTGGGTGGAAGCAAGTGAAAATGCACTAAAGACAGCGAAAGCAGTTCTATCTGCAGGAAAAGTCGGGACGGGATTTTTTCGTGATGTGATGCTCATAAATTAGCTGGGAAAAGACCCTACCAAACAAAAAGTATTACGTTTCACTACTGGAGTAATTGAAGGATGCTTTTATCTTTCGTCAGGATAATGCTGCTATGCGCAAGTCCTGACTTATTGCTGTAAAACTTCATAACTTGCTGCTGAATAAAGATTTATTTCAAATAATAAGCTCAAAGCTGAGACAACTACTCGTTTTATAGAATTTTACAGAATTAGACAAATTATACCCATGGTATTAAAAAATTGGAATGTTCTTAGTCTAAATTTAATTTAAGATAAACTGAAGGTGTGTGAGCGAAATACACTGAAAATTTTAAAAACCTTGTTTTTTTTGACATGGAGGCAACTTTTTGAATGACCCTCGTATATTGTTTATTAAAATGACAAGTATTATGAAATGCATTTGGATTTAATACACAGACAGCGTTTCAGTAACCGATGGCGAAACGACACTACACCCTTTCAACCTTAACATCCTGTAATATACTAAATGTTGTTGTTCTGTTTCTTTCTCACATGCGTTTTCTTCTGCTTCAAGTCTCATTTTTGTTTACCGGCAGACCGACTCTGGCCATCAACTTAATTAAACGTGCAACGACTACGGAATTCTTCAAACAACAAACATTTTTCAACATTCGGTTTAGGTTATGTAAACAACGATTCGACATCAGAAAGCTACGCCTGCACATCTTATTCGCTGATGAGTCGTTACTTTTCTTCTTTTTTTCCATTTTGCTTTACAGAGAACAAAGTTATATTTTGTAGAAATTTTATGATTGAACATTTTTTTTGTTGGAAATGAAATACAAAAATAATAAACATTATTATACGGAGAGAATAAAGTCATAAAAAAAAATAACGTGGTTTGAAATAAAGTTTAATACCGGGTGAGGCAAGTACTATGCTACTATTTTAATTACTTATAACTTTTAAAACAAATAAGACAGAATTTTTTTTCTATAATATGTTTAATTCGTCTTGAAATTTTGTATCAATTTATGAAAATTATGTCAATCAAATGGAAACCATTAGCTGCAATATAACTTTCTGCCATTTTTAACACATTTTCAATAGCTTTTGTCAACCCGAAGAGATTAGTAAACCCGAAGAGATTTATCACTAAACATCCAATCATTTTTTTTTATTTCTCGACGCAAGTTTTAATCTGATCTCCTTATAATCTATGGTCTCCTTAAAACTAATCATCCAGATCTCCCTTAATCTGCTTTCATCTAATGATCCAGATTACATCATCTGATGATGCTAACGTGGTGTTCAGTGCGGAATCTCTTCCAGTTTAGTATTCCATACCAAAGGTTCCTATAGAAGAATTTAACATATTGATTTCAGCACGGATGTTGTCCTTGAATTGATATATGGTTTGTGGCTTATTTATGTAAACCTTTTCTTTAAAAAACCCCATACAACATAATATGGAGTAGTCAAATTAATTTTGTAATGGTTTATGATATCATTACAATATTCTAATCGCTTATTATTGGAGAAATTCCCATTTTTGTACCGCGTCGTCGATTTTGTTTAAACTAACCTTGAGTAGCAATAATTGAATTATTTTTTTAAATGCAAAGTATAACAATTTCAATGCATTCTTTAATGCGTATTTATCGATAATAAAAATTAAATGTCTGCATTACACAACAGCCAATCCCAAACTGTTAAAAACATCACTTAAAATGATGGCGCCAAAACAAAAAGGCAACGCGATTCTTGCCCCAACCTTTATAATTAATACACTCAAATATCTGTATATTTGGAACATCAATGATCCAAAGCAGCTTTTGAATCAACCAAATTTGAAATTACGAATACTTTTATCAATATTTTTATTAGACCACATTTAGAATCCAAAAAAATATGTCATGCAACAAATTCGTTTTTTCGGAACATTGTTTTTTGAAAACACTGCGTAAATGAATGATCTTGCATGATTTTGTTATGTAATTTATGTAATTTATCGAAATAAAGCTGACTGAGCTTGCTGATTGTAAACATCTCGATAGACTGTGTCCACAACATTTTCCACAATATTTTAAATAAGAACAACTTTCCAGTTGATTAGTGCTGCGTTTGTAAATAGTTAGCTTTTAGCCAAAAATGAAGCGCAATTTAAACAGTTGGTCAGAGTAGACAAAAATTGTATCAAAGAAAGAGTCCATGTGGTGGACGTCTACGGGGTTCAATTTTGCATAGTTATGACTATGGTTTTCTGAAATTCTTGCACAGTGGTGCTCATTATCAAACAGATTATCAATGAGGAATATTATGCTTCACTACTGGATCAATTGAAGGGTCCTATTCAGGCTGAACGTTCACAACTGTTGAAAAAGAAAGTGTTCCTTGGTTAAGTGGTTAAAATATATTTGGAAACGTTGAAATGGGAAGTCCCGTTCAAAGTTCACTTGTTTCGATCAATGGCACACGACCTGGCTGACCAGCACTTTCGGTCTTATGAAGAAGTCAGAAATTAAATCGACCCGTGGATCGCTTCAAAAGATGAGCAGTTTTTTCAACGCGGGATTCGAATGCTGCCTGAAAGATGGGAGAAAGTAGTCGCCAACGATGGTCAATACTTTGAATCATAAATGTATAACCAGTTTTTTTTACAATAAAACCTTGAATTAAAAAAAAAACGGCGGGAGTAACATTTTAAGTTGTTTGATTTGTCGCTCTATAAACATTTGGAGCAATAAAATTTATTTAAAAAAAAATAATATCAGCAAAAGTAAAGACGGATATAAGTGGAATATAATAACCTATGCTAATAAAAACGTATTTAAGTAAATCCTAATTAAAATATTTGCTAACTTTTGTCTGTGAAATATAAACCACCGACATTTGGAGAAACAGATTTAACAATCTTGAATGAGATTTCTACGAAAAATACTGGGAAGAACAATAATAGATGAGATATGAAATGAAATATTCAGAGAATAATTAACAGCTGTGATGGTTGGGACATATTTAAAGAATGGACGAAGAAAGACTAGATAAAAGAATACATGAATCGAAAAAATCGAATGAAACAAAAAGACAAGGACCACGTAAACATATAAGGAGGCAAACAAGAGAGGTGGCAGAGGTGAAAGAAGATCAACGGTTTAACATAAAATAGAAAAGAAGACATACAGTTTTATGAGAGGAATGACGCCACTCTAAAAAACCCCTACATCGAGAGGTAGAAAGGCATGGATTATAAATACTGGGAAAAATCCAGTATGTTGATCTGTCAATTCTTCTATTGGAATCTTCGTTGTGAAATACTAAACTCGACCAGATTTAGCAGTCAATATCAAAACAGTTCTTTAAACTTTTCGACGCTCGTTTTGTTAACCATGTTAGCATCATCAGGAAATGATTACATTTTAGGAGGAATAATAAGGATTCAATCAAGAAATCCCCTTATGGTGGTAACATGGTTAGCGAAACGTGCGTCGAAAAGTTTGGTGTTTAGCTGTAAATCTCTTCGAATTTAGAATATTGATCTAATTAAATAAATTTATATTTACTAAAAAAAAAGATTAACATTAAAAAAATGTTTTATTTTTCTGTGGTCCACCAAACTAATATTGCTACTGATACAACAAATGCATTTGGTTTGAAACGGGGAGGACCGATTACAAGGTGTGAGTGCTTTACCCCCCAATCCAAACACAGACATATATTTTAAGTTTTTGGACAGAAAATCAATGAATAACTTTGTCCGGAAACAACATAATATCTTGCTTGGGTCGCCTTTTAAACTGTACCTCGTCACGCCATTATTCGACGTTCAAAAATTAAAATGAAATATGCATATGCGTACATTATGGTTCTACTATTTCATACGACTAATTACAAGTTAACATTTCACAAAATTAATGGTAAACGCTAAACTAGTTGACGTTCAACGCGCCATCTGATGGAGCCCCATATATATCAAAGCGATTATTGATTTGTGTTAGAAATTGGTTATTGATCTTTTGTAAGTGCTATTTTCGGTTTTTAACAATATTATAATCTGGGTTTTTTCATATGTATGTTTGACAAAAATATATAAAAAGTGATAATATATTTCAAAGAACAACTAATGATTATTTTAAAGAATGAAGTTTAGTTTTTTAGAAGTAGAAGTTTTTAGTTTCAAGTTATAATAATTAACGTTAGGTGGCGCCTATTAGATCAACATTTGGTCATACTTTTTGCTTCTTAAATTGTATGATCATTGTTAATTACTGGAACTGCAAGTTACTGGGACATACATAGTTCTATTAGAAGAGGCTTATAAAATTTTATTAATGTGGATAAAGAGAAAATTTAAGAAAATTGTTGAAATCAAGCTGGGCGAATATCAAGGACGATTTAAATAAAAAAGTTAAATATTCATGAAAAAACTATTAATATTATACTATGAGTATGAAATTTAAACAATTATATTTTTTACATAAATTATGTTGTATTTTAGATATTTTAAATATTTTATTTAGACTTAATAAATAAAAACAAATTTTATGGGAGCTTATGATTCCTCAACCCCTATAATTCAGATATCGAACACTAAAAGGACTTATTGGAATGACACTTCACCAAATATTCAAAGTGTCCAGAATTAATGGTAGTATATGGGCAGAATTTGAAGTTTGAAGGGGATTAAGTCGTCAGGGAGACCCGACTTCAACGCTGTTTTGTAATATTGCTCGTTTAATCCAAATTCGTTCATGATTTGGAAAAAATCGAACAATCGAAATATATGAACTTTTTGTAGAGACAATAATAAGTGATGTAAATAAGAGAATTAGTGAGTTAGGAGGAGATTGATCGGTCAAAGATGGATAAAAGGGAAAAATAAATAAAATATTCACTCTTATCTAACTCGGGTAGCGTGAGGTTTTTTGGAGGTTTCTAAGATCTCTAACAATTATTAATCATTACTGGCTAATACAAGCTAATCTTTATTCCGAATCTTGAAAGAACAAGGACTAGATCTGAAAACGCTGGCAATTACTAAAGCAACATTAACTAACACAAGGTCAAAGGTTAAATTCATGGGTGACATCTTAGAGCCCTTTAAAATTAAAACTGTAATACAGGAGTGGCGTGAAAAAAAGTCGGCGCTGAATATTGACTAGTCCATTAAACTGGGGAGAACCACCATCAAAATTGATTGTCTGGCGTTTGCTGATGATCTAGCAATTTTGGCTCAAGATGTATTAATGGCACATAAACAGATTGAAATCCTAAAAGAAACAGCAGAAAAGGTAGGACTCCAAATCTCCTTTGAAAAGACACAATACATGACCTGCAACAGTCTAAGAGCACCATTTCTAAAAACAAAATATGGTAACATCAGACGAGTATCTCAGTTTAAATATTTGGGTGAAATAATCATGGAAAATGGGTTGGAAAAAGCGGCCAATAAGGGTAGATGTCAAAAAATGGAAACGGCATTGAGACTTACACAAAATATTTATAACAATAAATGCCTATCTAAAAACACAAAACTGAGACATTACAACACAGTTATTAAGCCAGAATGTCTATATGGGGCAGAAACGCTCATTTTAAATAGAAAAAGAGACATCGAAGACATTGAAAAGAAGGAAAGAAAAATCCTAAGCCCCAAACAAATAGATAGCATAACAAAGCGACTTCGAGTAAACCAAGAAATCAAACAATATACAGATATACATAGCGATATGAGAAAAAGAAGACTTAAATTTTACGGACACATAAAACGAACGAATCCGAGTAAGCTAACTAAACAAATAGTCGAATTTTATGAAAATAGGAGTAGAGCTAAAATAGAAATAATTAAATGGATTGCTGCAAGTAAAGAGGACCTAAAATCAGCAAATATTACACAAAGTGAAATTCAGGATAGAGGCTGTTTTAGACACAATGTTGACGTTTGGAAGGTTGGCCAGAGAGAAAAATGTAGGAAGACTGGAATAACTTGGTCTGACGAAAGGAAAAAAGCTCATGGCGAAATAATGAAATTAGTATGGACACAAAGGAAGGCTAACAACACCAAAGATTTTCAATTTTAGATACTTATGTAAATAAACATGAGCTCTCCATTTAAAATATTATCTGCATTGCGGTGTTGCCAAATCTACTCGTAGCTAATACCAAATTTGTTTTTTTAAGGAATACCTTATATAATATTAGATTTTTAGATTCTCTGAGGTATTTTGAAACTTTTTTATGTAACATCTTGAACAGTTCCGAAAATAAAAAATATTTTTAAGGAATTTGTCAAGAGACATCCATGAATATAAAAATATTTTTTTTATAAGCAACATAGCTAGATACCTGAATTTTTGAATACGGTTCCTTAATAGGTTGCTTTATAATAATATGATATGAGAATTAATTTATCGCATTCAAAATAGTGGGCTTTTGATAGAACTTAAAAATTCATGTTATGTAAGAATTTTAAATTGAACACTGTTTTTATAGTGGAGCCCAAAAGAACAATAAATTCTGTAACTAAAAGTTTTATGAGATGATTTACCTATTTTTAGCGTTTTTTTCTATTCGAATGCAGTGATCATGAATTTATTTATTTTATAGAGACAGTGTGACAATTATCGACCGTACCTACAGACAGTTTAACGCAATGTATCCTAATTTAGTACGAATGGATAAAAGAAAATTTAGACGGATTCAAAAAATTGGTTTAAACATTTGGGTCCTTGGAATTCGCCGCCGAGATCACCCGATTTAACTCTTCTTGATGACTGTCTTTCGCGGTGGGGGTCCATATTAGAATGTTTTTTGCGTTAAAATGTTTTAAAACTTTTTTGAGGTAATATTGATGAAATAGGTGTATATGAAGTATTTTGTAGTCCTAAACCCGAAAATGATAAGCTGTAACATGTACACTTTTTTGTTACAGGGGGTCGGTGGTGGGAAAAAAAAGAAGCGACATTTTCTTACAATCTAATATTTATTTTATATGAACATGTAAAACGTGTTAAACTTATGAAAGACAATATTGAGGATTATGGGAATGAAAAATATATTACAAGAAATGTTATACAGCGGCAAAAACTTTTTCCTTTTTCCTCTTGTGTTCTGTAGCATCATCTCTTTTTAAAAACCAGCAGCAGTCGCCCAACATAGATAAGTTTTAGCGTCCCTGGTATCTTGCTTCTATCGTCCTGATGTCATGGTGAAACTTCTATCCTTGTTCGTCGAATAGTCCACCCAAATTTTCCAGACAAAAATCCAAATGGGAGTATAAAAAATGCATGTTTAAGAACATGCGACACCCTGGATAAAAAGCATTCAAAAAGGTGTTCTTTCTCAGTCTAGTCTTCTCATCTCATCTCAGTAGTGGATTATTTACTAAAACGTAGTGCGTAAAAAAAGAACATCGAAACTCAACAAGCCACCCAAGTCACGACATCAATGAACTTCGATGATCGCATGCAATCCAAACAAGATCATGTTCTTTATGTGGTGATATTATAAAGGTATTACTCGCAGTATTACGAAGTATTACCATCAAACAAGGTGAAAACACTACTCCTATAGAAGTTAACGAAATTGGATTAAATAATGTGCTCAACACTTTCAGAAATGATAAGTTGGATTATATATATATATATATATATATATATATATATATATATATATATATATATATATATATATATATATATATATATATATATATATATATATAATTTTCGGAAGTGGCGACATCTGTACCGAACGAAGTAAAGCTTAAATATTCTGAAAGATTTGTTGCCATAAATTCTCACATCACTGTCCCGCCTTTGTAAAAAATAATTTTATGATAACATTCCAAATGATCATTTTTATGAAGTATAAACATTTTATATATATATATATATATATATATATATATATATATATATATATATATATATATATATATATATATATATATATATATATATATATATATATATATATATATATATATATATATATATATATATATATATATATAAATAAAATTTTCGGAAGTGGCGACATCTGTAGCGAACCAAGTAAAGCTAAATATTCTGAAAGATTTGTTGCCATAAATTGTCACATCACTCCTTTGTAAAAAATTATTTTATGATAACATTCCAAATGATAATTTTTATGAAGTATAAACATTTTCTTTATTTCTTTTTTTTTAATATGGCAATATTGCTTATGGGGAAGCAATTAAATGTAATAATTTCTAGTTTGTCTGTTTAATTCATTATCTATTTCATTCCTTTTTAATTTTTAAAATAAACTAATATCGTATTTCATTACTCGTAAATCAACTTAAAATAAGTTTTATTCGGGACTTATATTATTGATGTCAGAAATATTGAACAAATAAGTGTAGTGGAAACTTCCGCCATCTATATTTTTAAATTTCAACTAGCTTTAAGTTCATTACAATGCGTAGCATTTATAATCATAAAGACCGTGTGGCCTAATGGATAAGGCGTCGGACTTCGGATCCGAAGATTGCAGGTTCGAGTCCTGTCACGGTCGCGTAATTTTTTAAATGTTTTTACAACCTAAATATTTTTTAACAGTAGTAGCTTACGTTTTTGGTTACTCTTTTAAAAAAATATGCATATGAAATTATATATATTTTAATGATGTATGAAATAATATTGTTATTCCTATTTGTATTTTGTTTTATCTAATAGGATAATATTGCATTTTTTTCTTATCGAAAGTGATGATTTATTACACCATTTATTAAAAAAATAAACTTAACACATTATTTCATCTTCAAATTATATAATTACATTCATAAAGTTGTAAATTTTTGTGGTTGAAAAAAACATTACTATACACGTCAACAAATTTAATTTTTTTTGAGGTAACATTTATGAAAATAGGTGTATATGAAGTATGTTGTAGTCCTAAATCCGAAAATAATAAGCTAATTACCTTAACACGTAAACTTTTTTTTATTACAGGGGGTCGGTGGTGAGGATAAAAAGGAGACGACATATTTTTACAATCTATATATTCATTTAACATAAACACGTAAAACGTGTTAAATTTATGCAAAGATATTACAAAAGATTATGTGAATAAAAAATATATTACAAGAGTTGTCATGCAGCGACAAAAACTTTCACTTTTTCTTATTCTGCTCTGTAGCATTATCTCTTTTTAAAAACCAGCAGTAGTCAACCAACATAGATGGGTTTCAGCGTTCCTGGTATCTTACTTCTATCGTCCCGATGTCCTGGTGAAATATCTCTCGTTGTTCGTCGCTTATTGCATCCAAATTTTCCGGAAAAAATCCAAATAGAAGTATAAAAAATGCATTTTTAAGGACATGCGACACCCTAGTATTTATTTCATAGGCCTTCAAGAGTTCATCTATGAGGTTTTTATACTTTTCATCTTTCTTGTTGCCCAAAAATCCTTTCACTACACTTACAAAATACTTCCAAGCTGCCAGTTCCTTTTCATTTAATTTTCCCTGAAAACGGAAATCATCTAGAAGCTTACGTATTTGAAATATAAATCCAATCCCTTCCAATAAATATCCCTTCTTTTAGTTTTACATCACTTAATTGAGGAAATATTTCTTTTATGTACTTGAAACCATTACCTTCTTTATCCATGGCTTTGACAAAGTTTTTCATTAGTCCCAGCTTAATATCGAAAGGCGGAAGAAGCACCTTTGTGGGTTAACAAAGTGGTATTGTTATGTACCAGGTTTAAAAGAAATCCTATGAGGCCAATCTTTCTTACTGTAATGTTTTTTTGTTGCACTCCTGTCAGATATACACAAAAAACAGCAATACTTTGTGAAACCTCCTTGAAGCCCTAACAATATATCTACGATCACCGGGAAAAATGTTGTACAGGTTTAAAGGCGCTATCGGTACCGGTAGTTCCTGGCTATGAGGTGTAGCCTATGTGTAGAATGCAAATTTGGATACTGAATTTTGTCCCTTTACTTTTTTGAAATTCCTTCTGTGTTAGTGATACAAAAGTAGCAATCACTTACATGGTCAATATAGGTTCTCTCCACAGCATAGAAATGACAGAATTTTTCTTGCGATGCATCCACGGCACTAAATTTAGGTGACAACTCACACAACAAACTGAGAAGCCCAACTTTTACCTTGATCAAGGATAAGATTTTTTGACTTCCTCCGATATAGATTTAGCTTGTGACGAAAATAAATCGTCCGCATATATAACAAAATTCATGCGTTGGATTTTTGCAAGATTTAAAGGGGTACGTGGTTGAGCTGTTTCTAGTCGGGCTTGTCGACCTGGGGTAAGTAATGTTCTTCGCAAATCAGAAACCAAGCCAATTCTCGTCTCATCGGAGAACATCACGTTATTCCAGTTTGGACTATAATGTACCATTTCTCGAGCCCACTGCAATCTTACATTTTTTTGCTGATATACCACTTGTAGATTTCAAATGATCTCTTCGAGCTTTCATTGATATCTGCAGGTCTTATATAGCTGTTGTACACTATTTTCTACCACTTCTAGGGGATACAGTATTTTGGGAAATTTAAAGCTCTGTTATAACAAAGTAATTACTCCTGATCTGTTAAAATGATATAGTATGTTTCTAGGCATTTTTATACGAATTGATTGAAAATTGAAAAAGAATTGAAATGAGGTGTAAATACTACTAGTATCAACGGAATGTGCAAAAATCGAAAAACCGGTGTTATCAGTAAAACAATGCTTTTATTATTATCATTTAAAAAAGGTCTAAAATAAATATCTATCACGATTTTTCGAGTACTATAGGTGTAGATATTCTATTTGTAAATATTCCAAACTTTTGGACGTATGTGTATATTATAATCAGAACAGATAATAACGAAGCAGTTTTAACACTAACAACGCGGCTCATTTCGAATAATGAGCCGTGTTCGTCTCGGAATATTAATAATATAAATAATATTATCATTATTTTACATCGTTAAATTGTAATACAGATACGGTAACAAAACATAGTCAGGAAGTAGTTTACGTTTTGGCGGTGTGCGAACATCAATCCGGATTTGATTGACGATCGAGAACCATTAAATTGATTTAAATATTTAGGCGATACCGTTTTGTATTCGATTGTTTTTGTTGCCCGAGAAAATCGTCGGTTTGATGATCGAGTTTCGAGGTTGCAAATGGTTTTTCTGATTTTTTTTAAATTGTTGTTATTGTATTGTTGATAATTAAATGTTAATTAGTGTATAATAAATCAAGGGTAAGTTAAAGTTAAAGTGATTAATAGTTAAAACCGTTATTGTGTATGAGCTATTTTTATTTTTTAAGAAAAATATTGCTTCGGTTACCATTAATGCTTTTACTGATATGTTATATTAGGTTGTTCGGAAAGTTGATAAGCAGTTTTTAAGAGAAAGAGAAACGCAAATAGTTTATAAAAATATTTATTTAGTCTATTGTGTAATTGGCATTATTATTCACAACTTTTTACCAAAGTTGTGGTATGTTAATAATGTCTTTTTGACTACACAATGTCTACAGGTTGTTTTTCACCTATTCTTCCGTTTTAAATTATTTTTCATTTAAACAATTTTTGAGTAAGCGGAATAGATGATAGTCCAAGGATGCAATGTCTGGTATTTAAGATGGATAAGGAAAAACATCCCAATTGAAACTCAACAATTTTTGTCTGTCCTGATTGAAATGTGTGGTCGTGCATTGTTATGATGAAACACGTCGCCTTTCCGGTTTGATAATTCTGGCTGTTTTTCCTTTGGTTTCGTGAAAGAAACTTAAGGTATTCCAATTCCACCAAATGTAAAGCATAATTTTCTTCGGATGAAGGCCGTCTTTCGCAGTACTTAAAACTGCTTATCCTGATAACATTCATAATTTTTTGCTTTGCATGTTGTTACGCACAATCTACTTTTCATCACCAGTTATCATCCGCTTCGGAAATGGAGCTTCAGAATTTTTTTCAGCAATAGATCGCCTGGTATATGCATATTTCACTCACTAAGTTCGTGAGGGACCCCACATCGTATCGTCAAGCTTTAAATCAAATATAGACGTGACAAGGACAATCAAAGAAAACATTGTAAATCTGGACGTAAATACCACATGAATTAATAATAAGTAAGAAAATATTACTAATCCAACCCATATTTTGTTTACAAGCGATATAAGAACAACTAATGAAAAATATCTGCGAACTTTCCAGACATCCCGTAGTTAGGTTCTTTGAATATAAAACTAACAGGATTGTTATGCACATATAAATGGAGATGGAAACGGCTATATTGAAACACCACAGATGACTCATTGTCTTGGAATTTTGGTAGTTGGGGTCAACAACTTAGAAGATTAATAGTCAATTTGAGCAATTTTAGTGTGTTTTAATCAATAATAAGTGCCAAATAAGTGTACTGGAATACTCTTTTTGTGTATTCTAGTTTAAATGCATATTAATACTTATTATATTGACAATAAAAGCAATAATATCGTAAGTAAAGTAAACACACAAAATATAGTTAGTTGCGCGTCTTGTGGTTATAAAATTCAGGAGTAATATTACATAGGTAAGTGTTTTTAATTCTAAATTTGTCAATTATTTAGAAATAAAAACGTATTTTGTTTGAATGAATTTTTAAGGTTATGAAGTCAACATATCGCCTGGTATGCATATGCGTAGTCAAACTGATTTAGGTAAAATAATATAATTATAATGTTATTCAAGATAGTGCTTATCTTTTTTTAAAACTTAATTTTTTAACCTATGTTCTAAAATGTTTAGTTTTCTGAGATATTGGGCCTTAAAAATTCAGATATTTTTTTAGTTTTCGTTTGATACATATAGAACATGTTACTTTACTCATATAAATAACCTATAAAATATAACTAATAATATAGAGTGTTACCTTTTTCTACAATTCTTTTTTTTCAGAAATTTTTACACCAATAAATGTAAATGTTACTTGCATTTTGATTTGGATTTCATGTTAATAAACCAGTTTATATTTTTTCAAGATTTCCCAAAGATTCAATAGAACAACACAATGGATTAATTTTATTAAAAAGCCAGACTTCATTCCAAGCCGCAGTAGGTTTTTATGTTCCCATCATTTTACTTGTGTGAGGATTGTTTTGATTGAACACCTAAGATAAAAGTGAGACTACTACCAAATGCTATTCCAACAATTGAAGTATACGCTTTAAGATATATAATTTTTTGTAATTTTGATAAACAACTTTCATAGCGTTTACTCTTGACAGTTAGCGTTTTTTTTGTTGTTGTGAAAAATGAGTTTATACTCGAGTTTATATCTAATACTTTAGTTTATTTAGTTACTATTACAGAAAGGATATATGTATTGTAATAATAAATAATTTAGTGAATATTATTTATTTATACCTATATATATATATATATATATATATATATATATATATATATATATATATATATATATATATATATATATATATATATATATATATTTACCTCAATACCGACACAACAAAAGTTTTTTTTTTAATATAAATTGTATTACGCATGCTTATTGAAGCCAATAGAAACTAATTGTGCCTTTGTTTTTTTTTTCGAAAATCAACATTCGAAAATATATTTTGTCCACACATATGTTAGTTAGGTCTGTATTTGTATAGACCAATTGGGATCCCAATGTTTGCATTTGTGTACATTCGCCCAAGAGGTTGTGTTCTCTATTAAAATAATAAAAAATATTAAAAACTTATATTTGCTCGAAATTAAATTGAGGTATTTTTAAAGTTATTTGAATAAAATAAATAAAAATAAATAAAACTTATCTGTTTGTAAAAGTTAAAAAAACAGTTTCTTTCCTTTATAATACACAAAAATACATTGCAAGTTGTACATCTTATTCGCGTTCTGCCTGTGCATTTTGTATTCCTGCATCTTTTAGCGTCTTGGAGATTCATGACCTCTGGTAAATACGTGCCGATCTGTCGAATTTCTTTTTGGGGAACTGCAACGGACCCCGGACGGCCAACACATCTTTTTTTGACACGTGAGTCTCTACATCGTCCACATATGGCCCTTTTCTTTGATAATTATTGTCAACTATCAGAACTTGGGCAACTCTAACTTTAAAGCTATGAAGCCCATGAATCTAATTTATTTTCTTTGTAGATGATGATTTACTTTTATACATAACCCACGCGTTGGCCACAGCTATATCCATGAAGTGTTTTATAAAGCGTACAGTTCATTTTTTTGTCTTGTGGTATGATTGGTATAATGAAATCATTCGATTGATGAGATCGACCCCTCCCATATTTTCATTGTAACTAGATACAATGTCTGGTTGGGGAATAAAAATGTAACCCTTATGAGCCTTAGAATATCATTTTGCAGTTTTTAAGGGATGAACCATGTGTTTGGATTAAGCCATGGTCACACCACTTGACTAAAACTTGACATTGTTTTTGTCAAGCCTTACTCGAGTCTCATAAGAACCTCTCTCACCTTCCAATGTATTGTTGTCGGTTTTATATCCAACGTCTGGAAATCTGTTGCACATAACAGTCTCGGTTCCAGAAATACCCTTTTCTAATAACATTTTAAGAACAGTGCCGATAAAATATCTATCAAAATAAACGTTCGTTCCAGGAGAACAATTTCGAACTAACTGAGCATAACCGCCCTTCACTATTGCCCAACTTGAATCTTCCGTCTATTTCTGGATGTAGGGCGATATTTTTTTCTTCTAAATCAAGACATAGACCGTTGGGCGAGCACAACACATACATCTTCAGTCCAGTAGGATTGGGCTTTCGAGGAACAAATTGCCTTACAGCGACTTGTCCTGTAAACGGTATAATTTGTTCGTCAATACATACATTTTGAGATCTTCATAGCCAAGTTGTTGACCACATGTATGGCATTGTGGATGCAAAAAAACGGTCTCTGGTCATGGCTGTCGTAATAAGTAAAACTTTAAAATCACCCTCCCAGTACATCCTAATATTTGGATATTTCATAGTACTCATGAGAAATGTGATACCAACAAACTTCTTAATTTCTTGAGTTGAAGTTTTAAGGGCAGCATTTTTTGTCTGATGACAGTACATGTTAGTAAATTCAGCAATTTCACTAAAAAAATATCAGAAAAATATTCGCAAAAGTATTTAATTGGTGACTTTTTCATGAAAACAGGTTTCATTGAGGTCTGCTCAACGTTAGGAAAAAGTGCGTCTAGTTTTTTAAAATTTTACGCTCTGTATTTGACTTACGTTTTCCCCGCTGAGCTCTCCCCCCCTGTGCACTTTCCTTTCCTCCCCTTTTTGGGAGTTGTATAACTGAGTTTGTCAATTCAATAAACATTTCATCACTACGTGGTGAAGCATATTGAAGTTGAAACAGAACCTTTATCTGGTCCACTTCCTTTCAAACTAGGTACTTCATCACTCCCATCAGAATAATTGCAATCAATCATCATCAATGTTTGAAGGAATTTCTTGAGGATCGGGGATGTAGTCTTCATCAGAATCATCGGTACTAACATGTTACTTTTATTCATAATAGAGAAGATTTCGTTAACATCAGTTTCATCATTTAGCTTGAATAAGCGCCTTCTTGGGCCTAAAATAGAAAAATTAAAATCATTAAAAAAACGTACACCTTTGGGGACAATTGATAAGAGTGATAAGAGGCTCAAGTCCAAACGTACACATATGTGTACATATTTTATCAACAAATGAATTTTCTGTCATAAAGATTAAAGATGATTCTAATAAAAACAGTCTGAACATTTAATCTGATTATTTATTCAATTAATTATCTATCAAAAGCTAATAAATAATAGTTAAAACATTTATTTAAGAAGACTTACTTGAAGACTCGCGAGAACTCGAAGCAACAGGTTGGCCCATTTTCCACAATCTTGCTGTTATCATGCAGTGCCTCCTTGTTAATAGGTATTTATTTTTTACCACTGGGTAGTAGCACTAGTTGGACCTAGATTTGGCGGTAAATTCAAATCTATAGTCTTCCCGCGTGTCTTTGAAAATTTGTACACAAGTGTGGACACTGGGTCTGACGAGGATATATATATATATATATATATATATATATATATATATATATATATATATATATATATATATATATATATATATATATATATATATATATATATTAAGATTTTTCTCACTTTTTGAGACAGTTTTTGAATGTTGTAGATGCCAATTGTAAAAGAAAATTTAATCAAGTGGAAACCAGACATTGCTTGTTTAACAGATTTGCTTAGAAAATGTAATAAGGTTAACTTGAAGTTACAAGGTGACAGTCTAAATTTGATAAAAACAAAGTCCATCATTTCAGCGGCGCAAATTTTCCCAGTTTCCCAATTTGTTAGAGACAAACTGCAAGGATGATGGCGTTCAGTGGATTATCAATCCATATGGTGACATTGAAGAAGCGAATGTCATATTACAAGAAGAACTATTAAGAAGAACTACAAGAAGAACAACGCAGATTGGAATAAGTATAAGATTGGAATAGCTTTTCCATCTTTATACCTCGTGGAAAATGGTTTCAGCGCGGTTGCCAATCTTCTTACAAAAAAAAGAAACATATTAGAAATCACTGACCGAGGAGATTTATATTAAAAGCATTAATTTTTTATGTAGTTATTTTATGTAATAATTTTAATAGATTTTCATTTTCTATCGTTTTAATTAATATATGTATAAAATTTAACGTTTTTTTTTTAAGTTTTTCACTCTATAGTTAAAGTAATATTAAAATGAGTACTGTGTTAGCTTTTAAAAACACATTTGAAGTTGATGAATTTGTAAACATTCAATATTAGAAAGGCAGGGAGTTAACCTAAAACAAAAAAAAATGGCACGAGGAGAAAAAATGGCAAAAATGGTCTAAGAGACAAAAAAGTTTGGGGACCTCTGCTCTAAACTCTCTAATTAACTAACCTTTGAATATAAAACTACAGGAAGGAGCATATGATTCTGTAAGTGGGACAAGACTGGTAGCTGCATATGGCCGACTACTGTTTCCAGTTTGGCAGTGGCGTAGGGCAGTATGAATAAAATCAACAAACTTTAATAACGTTTACGATAAACGATAAACGTTTGCAGCTGTTTAAAACAATAAATTATTGCAAAATTATCGTTACTGTATTAAATTAATGAAGACTTACTAGATACGGCAGAGACATGTAAAAATTTAAATTAATTTAAAAAAATCTATTTTTTTAAAGAGTAAAGTCTCTTTTATGTGGCCAATACGATAAAAGGTTGTTAAGAAATTGAAATATCCTGTCATTTTCTAAACAAATCTTTTAAACGAACAATGCCTGGTTTCCACTTATTAAATTTTATTTTAAAATTGGATATATAGCATTCAAACACTCTAAAACTGTTGCAAAAAGTGAGAAAAATCTTACCAAACATAAGTCTTTTGACAGACAGCGTCTTTCAGTGAGAAGGAGTAATCTATGAAAGTTCTCGGCATTTTCTTCATAGAACTGCGCTAATAACCTAGAATTCAACGCGTTGTTCCGAATTCTGTTTAATGCGTTAATGACAAATTGAAGAGATTGATGCAATTTACCACTCAGATTTTTAGCAACTAAATGTTATCGATGAATGACGCAATGTATTGCAAACACCCTGGATACATTTTGTTTTACATAGTTTATAAATCCACGATAGCGCCCGAACATGGCAGGTGCTCCAGTCGCTGAAATTATATTTGATCAAGGGGTCGTTTTTTTCCATGAAATAATCTCTCAAAATATTAAATATTGATTCGCCTTTAGTGTCTGTTGTTAAAGTTCTCGCAAAGTTCTTCATGGATTTCTTAGTTCATAACAAAACGAATACATGCCAATAAAAATGCTTGATTACCAGGTAAAGTTGACTCTTCCAATTGTATAGAGAAATGGGTCGTTTGCGGATAATTACACACGAAGTTTTCAGTATCATAACTCATTTCATCAATACGTCTTTGAACTGTATTATTGCTTAAAGAATGTTTTTTTATTACATCATATGCAGGTTTGTGTCGAAAAGCTTTTAAAACCTCTTCAATAGCTGGTAAAATTAACTGTTTCTCGATAGTATGCGGTATTCCAGATTTTGCTATAAGTAGCGAGATATTGTAAGATGCCCGCAAACCATCATCGCCTCTTTGTGACGTCGAAGCGAACATAATCCACCGTGGATCTCTTTTGACGTTTTTTTAAAAGTATTTGAAAGTATTTTAATTATTTACTGGTTCTATCAGGGTGACACCATTAACTTTAAAAAGTTAGAATGGCAACACCGTTTCAAATCTAAATGTTACCCATAGACTTCAGCGTTACTATACTGTGCCCACATTTATCAGTTTAGGCAAAAGATATTCTGTTAGCATATTCTCATAGTGTTTAGAATTCCTTTCATCATAGTTTTTTCATCGGCATTTCATTGACTTAAATCCTGCAGTTAGATTTGTTAATAAACCCATTAAGTCAGAAACCTTTCACACTTGCATCTTTCCACGGTGAATTAACACAATACCAAACATTGCAGTCTATGAGTGACATTTACATATTAAACAGTATTCCGGCTATTATGTTTCAAAATTCTGACACGCTCACCAGGTGTGGAGTTTAATAATTCTTATTTTTTTAAGACATGGGTCTGGAAACAACGGATCACAGTCTAATCTCTTATGTAATTTTGTTGCTACGACAGTACCTTTCAAAACGCCATTGATGTTTAAACGATTTCGAGTTAGCGTCTTAGTAGTTAGCGCCTTATTTTTTTCGTGTGGTAAACATGTCGGGCCTTCTTTTCTATTTTTTTTGGTTTTTCGCTACGAACTAAAACTCAAAAAAATATCAAGAATATCTGTTCTTATGTAAATAAAAAATCACTGGGTAAAAAACAAAACGGAGAAAAAAATTTGCCTAATGGACAATTTTTTTTTTAAATATAAAATTTTCTAAAATAAATACAAACTTTTGAACGTTAGATGTTAGAGTTAAAGAACATAAAACCTTCTTAGAAAGGGAGATTTTAATAAATCTAGAATTCGCCAACATGCATGGGAATCGGGATATAAAATCAATTTGAATAATCCCGAAACGGTATTAAAAGAATCGGCAACTAAAACTGAAGGTTAAAAGAAACAGCTATAATTAATTTAAATAAAATTTAACTCTATTGCCTTCCGTAGATTTAAATTTAATATGGTTCCCGATTCTAAAGAATAAAATTAAAAAGTTTAATTATTTCAATACACAATAATCAAATAGCAAACCTCACCTAAAATTCTTGTGAATGTTTCTAGGTAAGAGTGTAAAATTTGACAAGGAATCATCCCTCAGTCACGCCAGTTCGAGGTTGGGTAAGGCCGGATGCCTTCTGAGAAGTTTTCTACGTTGGTCACTCGCCAGTCGGTAGGCTTCTCGAGATACTTTCGGTTAAGCACAAAACCAAGAGTTGATAGCCCGAGGGGGGTGCTGACCGGGGTTTTCGGTAGCTGATGACCGTGATTCGGAACCCACGTTAAGCTGTAGGTCCAGTCGCTAAATAGCTTTCTCAGTTGCTGATGCGCCTCTAATCCCAAAACTTTACTTACTATCTTTTAGAATACTATATAGAAATTAATATAAATTATTTTTAGATTTGTTTTGAAAACGGGAAGAGAAACCCTCCCGAAAAGTTTTGTATTCTTAAAAACATTTTTTGTTCTTTAGGCAAATTTATTACAGAAAAAGCATCAGTGAGAAATTAGCCTCCATTTTGTTTTTTTACCCAGTGATTCTTTTATCTACATAAAAACATATTTTTTTGATATTTTTTTGAGTTTTAGTTCGTTTTGAAAAACCCAAAAAAAGAAAAAATATATGAACACACCACAACCATTTAAACAATGCCGAGCTTTGAGCCAAATAAAGAGCATTTGCGCTACGTACTGCTTTTCTTGTTCAATTAAAAGAACAATGCGAATGAAATTTGCGGAAACTTACGGTGACAATGTCCCAACGCATCTCGCTTGTGGGTGTTGGTTTAGACGATTCAAAAGTGGTGAATTCGACTTGAAAGACAAGTCAACCGAAAAATATTGAAGATGCCGAATTGCAAGCATGAAAGACAGATTTTCTTGCAACGGACCGTGGCTGAAGACGAAAAATAGATATATTTTGAGAAGCCAAAACGTAGAAAATCGTGTGTTGATCCAGGACAATCATCAACATCGACCGCAAGACCGAATCGCTTTGGAAAGAAGACAATGATGTACATTTGGTGGAATCAGAAAGGTGTCGTGAACCATGATCTTCTGAAATCAGCTCCTAAAACAATTAATACTATTCGTTATAGTCAACAAATAATCAATTTGAAATGCCATGCATTGATCGAAAAGCGCCCGGAATGGGCTACAAGATACGGAAAAGTAATGTTACATCATGACAACGCCCCGTTATACACATCGAAAGCGGTCAAAGACACCCTTTCTACACTTGGACCAACTCTTGCCCCACCCAGCGTACTCAACAGACTTAGCTCCTTTCGACTACCACTTGTATTCATCGATGTTTCACGCACTTTCTTAAAACACTTCAACGATTACGAATATGTCAAAAAATGGCTTGGGGGATGGATCGCCTCAAAAGATATAGGTTTATCTGAGAGGACACCTACAAATTGCCAGAAAGATGGGAAAATGTGCAGCTAGCGATGGTGCATAATTTAATGAAACCGTTTATTACTTTTTTCCCAAATTAGACGTGTTCTTATTTAAGAAAAAAATAAGAATTATTAACTAACTAGCAGAACCCGGCAGACGTTATCCTGCCAGTGTATATGTATTTACTTCTATATATCTATAATGGATGGTCTGTATGTAATGTAGAATCTATAAAGCGTTGTAGGAAATTGTGGAAAAATGAAAGATTACTCATATGATAAGATTCATTTTATTTTTTTATTAAGATGTAGTTAAGGTTTAGAAGTTTAGAACTACATCTTTCCCTGCTCATAGTATTTAAATTTAAAAATGCTACCGTACGATAGATAATATGTCTCAATGGATATAGATAAAAGTGAAAGGAAATTTATATAGATCAGATAGCTTAACTGGACAAAGCCCTCGACATGTAATCGAACAATATGGATTCGTTGACCATCGAAAAGTCAACTATATGTTGCTTGCTCCAGAATAGGAACTCCAAAAACTCTGTACATCTATACACCGAATCAGAGTACCAAAAATATTGTTTATCCACTTGCGTTACGCTAGATGTTAGTATTAGTTTGAATTACTTTAAATTGATTTGATTATATTGCGAATGGAATAGTTAAAAATTATTGTTTGTTCACGTAAATTATTAATAAACAAATGTATATCATTTATCGTCAATTTATTTTTCCACAATTTTCTACAACGCTTCTACATTACATACAGACTATCCATTTTTATATATATATATATATATATATATATATATATATATATATATATATATATATGTATATATATATATATATATATATATATATATATATATATATATATATATATATATATATATATATATATATATATATATATACATATATATATATATATATATATATATATATATATATATATATATATATATATATATATATATATATATATATATATATATATCGCCAACGACCACAATGGCAACTTCATTCAACGTCGGTGCATTCAAGCGTCTTTTATGTTGCCTGTTGATCTTTTATCTGCTTTGACCACTACCGTCTGTTTAGATGCCTTATTGGTGGCATTTTTCCAAAGACACCAAAATAATCTTTTCAATACACCAGCGATAACACAATATTCTTTTTCGTTAAACCAAGAAAATATAATGAAATCCCTTCGCAAAATGTCATACTTCTTTTTCTTAATGACTTGGTTACAAGACGTTTAAGCCATGCACTTCTTTTTTTTTTGTTTTGAAAACATGTGACAGCAAAACTCTTCAACTGTGCCTCATTTCACATAAAACATCAAAACGTCAAAATTTAACATAAAGATTTTTTTCATATACAAATTTCCGACTTTTCCAGTGGATTTTCCAAAAATTTTCTTACAAACACAACAAAAAAGAAATCAGCCAAATCGGTCGAACCGTTCTCAAGTGATGCTCCGTCATATATGTGGCAAATGATTTTTATTTATAGAGATTCATTAATTTTTTTTCTCTCTCGTTCAAAGTAATTCCCTTTTATTAGAGTGTATTTATATCAACTTTTTTTCCAGTTTTCAAAACTTTTGATATTTCCTTCAAAGGAGCCAGCTAACGCTCAAACAGTCACCCAGTACCAAATCTGGTTAATATGGTGTTTGTGGAACGGTATTTGTTTGACTTCTAGTAAAAAATTGACAAATACTTATTACGCTTTGCAATGGTGAGTTATCATGATGTAAAAATAATTAATTGTTATAGCACAAATCTAATAATTAATCTTTAGTTCCTAATTGGTGATTACTCAGTATATGATTATAGATTCTGGTAATGTTTTCTTCATTGGTGGATGTGAAAGGTTGTCTTGAACGTGGTTCATCATTCAACTATTTAAAATTTCTTTTTTTGACAGCATCATTCCAGTAACACCTTCTTAACAGTTTTAATGTCTCAGCACAAGAAATTTCCTTTTTTAGATAAAATTAATTGCAAATTTGTTGCTGGATAAATTTATTTAAAAAAAAATTGTTGACAAAAGATTTTATCAAATACAATAGATGATATAATTTCTAACTTAACTAGCGAAATGATATAAAACTTCTGTCATATATATAAAGTCACATTTTCATTATTAGAAAGTATCCCTCTTTTGAATCTTTGTTCGGAAAATCAAAATTTATTTCACTCATTCGAAATGTATTATACTTTATAGGAAAATGTCGAATGAATGTGTACGAATGAACTTAGAAATCACATACGGTTTTTATTTCTATAAACGAACGTCTAACCCCGTCTCATTTGATATTCTAGTCTGTGTAACATTTTCTGAAACATCTCCAACCGGCTATTCCAATGTATACTATTGTAATTTGCGCACAGATTTAAAATGTATTTGATATTGTTTTCGTGTTTAACATGCATTTAGTTTAGTTTACTGATAAGGTATCGGTTGCGTTGTGCATATTATTTAAATTATCTTTCTGTGGAGTATAGTGGTATGTAAATCTGCTCTATTGATTCAAGGTAATTTAGGACCCAGATATCAGTAAGTAATATGTATTATATATAGAATAACAAAAAGGTATATATGTGAATCAAACTGAAAATATACTCACTGTGCAATATATAGCGAAGGCAAAAAATAGCGATTAGCAATAATATAGCAACATGGCAAAGTAACTGATTAAAATACATGTATCTATCATTTGATGAATTTTTCATATATCACTGAAAGTATCACGAGTTTCTGCGTCATGTCGTTGCACACATTTTCCTGAGTTTAAAAATGAGTGAGCAATTGGTACCAAGGAAGTAGGTTTAAGTGAAAGTTGAAATAGCGAGATGACATAACACGACATAGGCAAAGCAACATTGCTGCTTCTACCGTTATGGGGACACCGATCAGTTGGTTTGAGGATCAGAGCTACTTCAGTATATACTAGGTTTTGGCCGTCGTACGCGTATCCAAGAACCTGACGAATGGCATCTTACATTTCTTGATAGACGAAATCCGGATAGAAAGTACTCTGAATTGTTATGAAGTGAAGTGAAGGTACACAATCCCATGAATATCGAAAAAACAATCATCATTACTTTGAATTTTGATTTGGTGATTCGATCTTTTTTGGCTCTCGGTGAATTTGGGCTCTTACTGTGCATGGACTGGTGCTTCGTTTCAGGATCATAAGTAAAAAACCACGATTCGTCACATGTTATTATCCTTTCCAATAATTTTGGGCCATTTTCATTGGCATTCAAACTGTCAGTACAAACATTTTTCGAGCTTTTTGTTGTTCAAACGTGAGAATTTTAGGCACCATTTTGGCACACACTTTTTGTATGTTAAAATTGTTATGTGAAATTTGTCGTACGCATTCTTTATCAATTCCTACAGTTTTAGCAATTGTACGAATACTTAACCGACGGTCAGATCGAACCAGATTACTGATTTTGTCGATATTGTTACCCGTTTTTAATATGGAATGGTGACTCGGGCGTGGATCATCTTCAACGTGTTCTCGGCCATCTTGAAAACGCTTAAACCACTGAAAATCACGTGCATGCGAGACACATTCATTGTCATACACTTCTTTCAATAAATTATAAGTGTGAGTAGCAGTTTTTTCAAGTTTTAAGTGACATTTTACGACAATTTGTTGCTCTATTATTACTCTATTGTTTTCCGGCGAAACAAAAAAAACAACTGTAATGCAAACGAAGGCTACGGTTATAGGGATTTGTTTACAGAAGCGAGATGTACTTCATTCGAAAGAGCTTCAGGCTAAACAGTTGTTGGTCACTGGCGTTTGGCGCATGCGTACTTATTCTGTAGCGTCGGTCTCGTTATTTAATAGTCACATCTCGTTTAACTATCACTTCAGGAACTATGGTATGAAGGGCTATATTATTAGAAAGCAGGCCAGGCCCTAGTAATGATCAGAGAACGTTAAAGGGCTGTAATGTAATCAAAATATTGCTGTACAAATCTCATCTTATTGGCACATTAGACCGCATACAACTCGTCAAATATCTTTTAGAAGGTCTAAGATAGTGACACTCGACTGGCTAGCAAGGTTCCTAGATTCATCTCTAATAGATGATCGAACTTGTGAGCGGTTGCTTCAGCTTCTGGCAGTTTTAAAGGTGCTTGAAGCTTACTTACCACTAAGCCCTTGCCACTAAGACTTTGGAGGTATATATCGTTTAATTCGCTCCATATCTTACAGAGTTTTAGAGCGCTATAATAACTATAGCGAATTTACTAGGGTGAAAAAAAAGTTTAACTGAGGAAGCCGACACTGACAGAAAGTCATTTCAAATAAATAAACAAAAATTAATATCTAAAATTTACATTATATTTAAAATTGTATGTAAAGCAAGTGTTTCGAAACACAGTGTCTATACAATTTTAAATATAGTGAAAATTTTGGATATTAATCTTCGTTTATTTATTTATGTAAAAAAAAAGACAGTTGCTTTTTTAAGTTATTCAGTATTTAAAACATTTGGATATACTTTGGACTATGCTATTTTCTCTGAAAGCTTTCTAGGATCTGCAGACACAGCTTCTCGTAAAACGGTATCAAGAGATTGTGGACGATCGGGTCTTCCTCTATATTCAAGGAACTCTTTCAACCAGCGCTGAGTCGTGCTGATTGAGTGATGGCACTTTCCTCCTCTATTTCGCAAATCTCAAGAGCAGCATCAATAGCTTTGAAGCTTTTTTTAAATATGTTAAAATTGCCTTAATCTCCTGACTTATTTCACTCATTTTAACTTTTTTTTATAAAAACCGCCGACTGAATATTTTACGGTGGAATCACTTTAATACTGAAGAAAGAATGTTTATTTGTCGGAGTAAAAAAATTGATTGAAAATTGAAATTGAACCTTTGAGGAGTGAAGTATAATCCTTTATTTATAAACAAATGACAAAATGCAAATATTGTTGTTACTTATTAAGTGACTTATTCTTCATTGTTAAATGGGAGTTTGGGTACCAGTACATTATTTTGTAAATTATTCCTAGTTGAATTTGTTTTGTCCATAGATGTATTCTTCAAATTACGATTGCGTTAATGGAGACTCAGGTATTTTACATCGAAGGTGTCATGCAATAGATACCATTTTAAGTGATGCGTACAGATTTGGAGATGTTCACTTTGATTCCTCCTTAAGCATTTTAATATCCTTAAGCATTTTTCGAGTTTGGTTAAGTGGCTTCGTAAAAACTCTGATGTTAATACAGGATGAGAAGCTAATATTACCTTATCGTCCATATAAATTGTGATTGTCGACACACTATTGTAGACATATCTCCAGTATATAACAGGTATAATATTGGATCAAGAATTCTACCTTGAGGTTTACTAGAGTGGATAGGAATTGAAGTCAAACAAGTTTCTTCTATATTAATTTGTAAAAATCTGTTTGTTTGATAGTATTTTAGGATACCGCTGAAACAGTTACGTAGAGAAATTCTTGGTATTTGGAGATTTTTGTCGCACTGATATGCCGCTAATTTGGCCAGATGATCTTCGAAATACTGTCAATTACTGACTCTGATAATGGACGATCAAATGCAATATTCTCAAGTATTAAAAAAGTATTCAGCGTTGTCTGTTGAAACAAAAACTACTTCTGCACTGTGTGGTAGAAATTCTAAACGATCATTATAATATAATAATTCATTTATATGGCATTTTTTTCTTCTTTTTTCTATGGTGCTACATTCCGTTGGTGATCTTTGACCTCTTTCAACCTTCGCCTCGAACGGGAACAATATATTGAATCAAACCAATCTGAGGCTGTGTATCTGAGGCCAACAAAGTAATGAGACTGGTGGCGTAGCGTTCGATCTGGCAAGAGTGCACATCTGATGCGTCCTCAGTACGAGTTTGAAGTCCTTTATCAAGCGCTATCACGTTTTGTTTCAGATTTTGGTACAGTTCGGCAGAAACGTTTACATAACTTCAACAGGCCCAAGGAAACAGTGTTTTGTTAAGGGCCCAGGTTTTTAGGTGGTTTAAGTCATTTTCAGAAGGCCAAGATTAAGGTAAATCTCACAGCGGAAGGTCACCAACCACAAGAAGCGATGAAAATTTCCACAGAATCCGGGGTCTTGTACGTTCTGGTTGACGGTCGGAATGATCGGAGAGGAGTTAAATTTTACTTACATAATTGTTTATCTGATTTTGACCATGACACTTAACCGCGGCACTACACTGCCGATATCATTTAAATGCAAACAAAATTCACGTTTTTACTTAAATCCACTTAGTAACCAAATTTTGTTCTTTTTGGTACTGCTTATATTTACGATATCTCGTAGGAAATTGTGGTGTCCGAGTAAACTTCTAAGCTACATATATTTTTCTATTTGTGTAGACGAAAAGCCTGGTAAACTTCCAAATATATCTCAGCTGATATTTCAATAGGCGTAACATTTTTCGCAGTATTACAGACTGTTTCGGTGTACAGTATAGTAATTTGTTCCTCGATTTAAACATTGACTAATCATTGTTTATATGTTGTGTTTTATGTTTTAGTTTAATTTACTGATAACTTATCAATTGTGCTGTGCATATTAGTAGTTAATGTTTCGTGAAAAGTATAGTGAAATAATTTATTCAAAATATCAACGAGGCTAAATAATTAGATCAGTAAGTAATACTTATAAGATTTAAGTATATTTTTACCTTAGAGGCATATAAAACACATTACAGGTTATTTTATAATTGCCAACAATATTTTTATATTACTATATCTGGTTTATTTAATTTTATAATAATATTGTGTTAAAGTTATTTAGGTCAGAACAACAAAAATTCTTTAAGATATTTAGTTAATAAATGATGTTTTTAATTATTGAATATACGCCAAATGATGTTGGATCTACCAGGTCTGTAAATATGAAACCGGAGTTTACCCATAGCCGCTATGTTTGCCCCTAGCTGTTAATGTAGTTATCGTCAAACCGCCCCATTGGCGTCATTTCCTTGTTGAGATCTATCAAAGATTTGCAATGCAGAACAATACAAGTTTCATAAAACAGCATAGTTTGTAATAGCTTTGAACATGTCGAATGTTGTGTCTGGAAACAATGATTTGCGGACAGCATTGATTTTCTGTTACCATTTGAAGAAAACTGCTTTAGAATCACATCGAATGCTTGTCGAAGCTTACGGTGAGCGTGCTCTTGGTAAATCACAGTGCTTTAAGTGGTTTAAAAATTCAAAAGTGGCGAGTTTGACGTGACAAACGAAGAACGTGGAGGGCCATCGAAAAAGTTTGAAGACAGCGAATTGCAAGCATTGTTGGATGAGGATGACGCTTAAATGCAACAATAACTCCCGGATTAATTAAATGTGATAGGAGAAGCTGTCTTTATATGTTTGAAAGCCATGTGAAAGATCCAGAATATGGGAAAATGGGTTCCACATGAACTGAATGAAAGACAGCAGGAAAACCGAAAAACAAACCACTTGCGAAATGTTGCTCGCCAGGTACAAAAGAACATCATTTCTCCATCGAATTGTGACTGGCGATGAAAAGTGGATACCTTTTGAGAATCCTAAACGTAAAAGAGCATGGGTAACTTCAGGCGAACGAAAGTCTTCCGATACGGTCTGTTGTTCCTTTGATGTCTGACAGTATTACGTTGAACGTTTTTTGTGTTTGTCGTTTTTTGTGTTTGGTGTTGTATTGCACGATTGAGTGTCCTTTTTGACTAGCCGTTTTGTTTTAAAGTATTCGATATGTTGTTGAGTTCTGCCTGCTGTGTATCGTTGTCCATAAGGCGGATGTATCTTGATATTAGGGTGTTTGCTACCGCTTGGATTTGAGTGGGGTGGTGGTGTGACTGAGTGTGGAGATATCTGTTTGTGTGTGTTGGTTTTCTGTAATCCGTGTGAACATCTAGCAACGGAAGTTTGTTTTCTTCTTCTATTTCTAGTGTGAACTGTATTTTTGGATGTTGGGAGTTCAGATATTTTACGAAGTGGAACAGATCCGTTTTTCCAAAAGGCCATACATATATATATATATATATATATATATATATATATATATATATATATATATATATATATATATATATATATCAAGGTAGTTTAAAAATTAATCATTGTTGGATACAACACATTGTTAATGTGTTGTCTAACCAAATTATATTAAATATCAGTAACAACAGTTAATGTAAAAGAGTTGAAATGTAATTTTCTTGAAATATATCAACAGATATATTCAACTTGGGATGATAAAACTATAAAGATTTTTGCACCACGTGGGGGAAATCCTAAATAATGTGATAAATTTTATTATTGTTTTGAACATTATACTAGTAATATTAGGTGGAATACCCAATGTTACACTGCCTTTACATAAATATATTCCGTATTTTATTTTTTTTAATCTCTTTTACATTATCTATACTTCGTAAGAAAATGTGTCAGAATGCATATGAATATAATTTTTCTATTTGGGCAGACGAATAGCCTGGCAAATTTTCAATTAGATCTCAGCTGATATTTCATTCATATATATATATATATATATATATATATATATATATATATATATATATATATATATATATATATATATATAATATATTGAATATTTATATATATATTTATATATATATATATATATATATATATATATATATATATATATATATATATATATATATATATATATATATATATATATATATATATATATATATATATATATATATATATATATATATATATATATATATATATATATATATATATATATATATATATATATATAATATATTGAATATTTAAAAGAAATAATTTTCGTTGTTTACATTTCATCAACAATATTTTCCATAACAAATCTACCACATGCGCTTCTCTTCTTTTTAGTTTCTATGGCATCTACTGCGATGGAGTTATTTTAATATATATTTTTTAGTGTAGGTTTAAAATAATGTACTACTGGCCAAATGTTATGTTTATTCGCTATTAGCGCTAAACTATTTAAATAATACAAAGAAAAAGATTATTTATAAAAACGCCTGTAAAAAATACATGTATGCCATTAAGAAATTTTGTCATTTTGTGATATCATTACCAACTTGTCGTATTGGTTGTCGTCATTTATAGGTCACGTGGGTTTCTGTATTAAATGAAGGCTCTGTATATAATTAAGGAATTGAATCCAACGGTATCAAACTGGATGATTTTTGGACGGTAATTTTGATAACTCTATTGACAAATAACCTGATAAGGCGATTTTGCGACGCTATAACTGTATAGCTCGCTTTTGACTGTGTAGTTATTAGTTACATCATGTTTTTGAAATTCTGTTTAATAATACTTATTGATGGGAAAAAGAATGTCAGGATAACGTTCATCATTTCCCTTTATTTGAAGTGACATTAGCATTTTCGAAAGTTTTGGTCATGTCATATGACAATCTGCATGAAACGGTAACTGTTGACGTATGAATAATTTTTGACCTGCGTGTGCATTCTCTGCACCTTGAATGGTACACTTTTGCTGATTCAAAAACACTACACCATTCAAGATTATTTTTGTGAAAACCTCGATTGGGTTCTTCACAACCTAATTAACAATCTGGCGGCGGCATTGTCTATGATCTGTAAACATCAAATGACAAATAATAATGTGTAATGGTGTGTGGACTTAACCTCACTGCTAAAATAATTTTCTTTGGCCAATCCCTTGAAGGACGTGTTAGCAGATGTATAAGGAAAATCATCCAGTCAAATAACTAATCCAATTTCTCTTAATTTGTTGATTAAGTTCTAAATTATATAATTAGAAAGTGAAATATTAGGTATGTCAAAGTTTTCGAAGTGTATCGGTAAAATTGTTCCCATTCTTATAAAAATACAATCCGAATCTGTAATAGGGTTTCATAATGAAATATTATTGTTCTATCGTACATCGCTCCATAAATAAAATTGGCAAAGATTGATGATGATAGATGTCAAATATCAGTTGTATATCTAGTTTCACTGTTCGCAGGTTCAAGTTGGCCTTTGGGCCTTTATTTATATTAAATGAATTATTTCTCGAAATGGATCATGTGATTAAACGGCTGGGAGTCTTTTAGTTGACCTTGACCTTTTAGTTTGCCTAGTGGCTAGAGTCGAAGTTGCGATACTTTCAATACGAGGAGTTGTCACATATGAAAATACTGTCAAACTGGATTTTTTTTCTTCCATTTTCTTTCCAGGTTCATAATAATTTTATATGCCGTATTTTTTAATGTTGTTTTTAAGCTATCGTAAGCTTTTATGAAAGAGGAAAGAGCTTTTTATGAGATATCCTTCGATAAGTTTATTGAATTTTTTGAATTTTTTGAATTTCTCAACGTAGTTGCCTTAAAATTCTATTCAATTCAGATAGATCAACGATGTTTCAAATTTTTAATATCCCCAGTATAATGCTATTGTTCAATTCTGTACAGTAAGCGGTTGTCTTAGCTTCAACATCATCATTTGAGATTAATCTTTGTTCAGTGAGCCATTCCTTCAGAGAAGAGGAAGTAACCACTGAGAGTCAAGTCTGGTGAATGTGGAAGCACTTTGAAGCGTGGGTCATGGAGTTTTTCAGCAACGACCCGATACGTGTGTACATGCGCATTACTGTGGTAAGAGCCAGATGTGGACGTTTAGCCTAAATAGTACCCTTCAAATGTTCCAGTAGGGAAATGTAAGAATTCCCGATGATGGTATTGTTTGCCAGCTAGTCAAGGAAATCGTAGCGATAAGTTTTGTTGTAAATTGATTCGTTTTCATTTTCTCAGGTGGACTTTCACCTTCTTCTCAGGCATACAATCGTTATTCCATATTTCATCTATTATTCTAAAACGTCAAAATACAGGTTTAAAACCAGCAACCCTCTGTTTTAGTCGAAAATGAAAAGAAAGGCTCCTTTAAAGTGAAATCTAATTCTTTTGTTTATTCATCTAGGATTTTTTATTCCTTAAAACAAAATATTTTATAATAGCTCGAATTTTAATTTTATCTGTTTATCTGTAAATGCCAAACTTTACTCGGTCACCACAAACAAACAACTAAATGTGTCTCGAACGACTTCAGATGGATGAATTTTCAGAATCAATATTTACATTAAAATTGAAGTTAAGATTAATTAACATTTTGATTTTATAGAGCTTTATCATGGAACTAATAAATTAATCTGACGCTCTGTAAACCTAATATATTTCCTAGGGATATTTACATCAGCAATGTTCAAATATAATAATCTGCAATCGATAGAATAAGGGCAAGGATATAAAACTTGGCGAAATCCGCCTGATCATCAGTCTAACTTCATCCATTCACCTTTCTGTTGGCACGCCTACCCATTTCAATTTACATTCCGTGGTAAATTATAGTTGTCTTTCGGTAACTCTTTGACATGAAAACTCATGTCATTTTTATATTGGCTGTGAGAAGAAAAATATGTAAATCATTGGATATTGCTTTGAAAAGTTTCTGAAAATTAATTTATTATTTTTTATTTCGATTTAACTTTTTTTTTGAAATCCAATATATGTTTCGTTAGAGATAAATCTGGACATTTCGCCGGCCAATTGAGAGTTACTACCGCAGACTATTTTAAAACTGCATTGTTTGCCGAGCACTATTATATAGGGCCTAATGATAGAGTGCAATCTTCCGGTTACATAATGTGCTGTATTTAAACTTACTCTGATGGGTAGTAAAGGTGACCTGCTTATCAAGCATATAGCCTACCATGTCATAATTCTTGGCATGATAGCTGCGTAATTAGTATTTATATTTATCATTCGTATATGTGTTTCTGGACATTATAATGTTAATAAAAATTAATTGACTGAGAACTGGTTTATATAATGAAATTAATGAATTGGAAGACAAATTTTTCATGAGGTGATATTTTGACCGCGGAAGATTTTTCTCTGTTAAGAGGTCAGTACTAAATCTAGACATGGTGAGCAGTTTGGGCTCCGTGGTGTATTGTATGTCTACTGAATATCCTACATCAGCTTATTGATTTCTTATTCAAGTAACGTTGGGTAGGTAATCCATGAGGAGTATTGAAAGAACTGAAATAATCCCTGACCATTTTGATCAACAAGTACGACGGGTCCAAAAATGTTCCATCCTCCAATTTTATGAAAAAGGAAATCAGTCATCTCCTTCGAGTTTTAACCGAAACGAAAAATCTTTAGATGAGAGTTTATAGTTTTAGGAAATCATTAATGTGCTCGAATTGTTGTTGGGAAAATGAGTTGGTTCATTCGGAAATGAGATTAATTCAAGTCGCACAATATTTGAACAAATTAAATTAATTAATTATTAAAACAACAAACTCGTGCTTGTTGTTTCACCTTGTAGCTTTTTTGTTGCTGATACATGATTTTGTATCACTAGCAAGTCCCCATTATGAATCTGTATTTGCTGATAAGTTTTATGAGTCTCTGTTTCATCAGATTACAAGACCCTTAAAGAATAGTTTTCTAAACTACCGTAAGTATATTGACTGATAATATAGGAAACACAAATTACTCGAAAGTTGGGTGAATTCTTTCTACTTTTTTAGTTGAAAGGCTCCCGTCCAAGCTGTAGCTTGAGAGTTTGAACGCGAAGTAATATCATAAGCTATTTTTAAACGTTTATATAAGTTATGGAACATTTAAAAAGGCATCCTCGATGTATTCAGAGCTGAGAAAAATAGTCGATGTTTTAATGTTGTTGTATCATTGCTCTTCAGATTCAAGAAAAAGTACTTTCTGAATAAGATTGACCTGTGATGAAAGTGTGATCTCTAAGATAAATCAATGTGACGAAGATCGGAGGTTAATACTGATGAACTGAACATTTAAAAAGGCATCCTCGATGTATTCAGAGCTGAGAAAAATAGTCGATGTTTTAATGTTGTTGTATCATTGCTCTTCAGATTCAAGAAAAAGTACTTTCTGAATAAGATTGACCTGTGATGAAAGTGTGATCTCTAAGATAAATCAATTTGACGAAGATTGGAGGTTAATACTGATGAAGTATCAACCAGTACGGAAGGTGGTGCTCTATTTGGTGCTGTGGAGGAATCAGTTGGGCGTCGTGCGCTATGGGTTTCTCCAATCTAGTCAGACAGTCACTGCTGACCATTATCAGCAGCAACTGATATGTGAAAATGACGTTCTGGAGGAAAAATACCTTAAACTGGCAAGGGAATATGCTATACATAGCCCTCATACTTAGCATAAAGAACACTGGAAACGATCAACGAGTTGGGCTGGGAGATTTTATTCGCTATCGGCGTATTTTCCAGACGTGATCTCTTCGGATTTTCATCTCTCCTGATCCCTGCCACATCACGTGGTTGATAGCTGTTTCATATCGCTTGAGGAAGTCGAAAAAAGACCCAAAGACTTTATCGCTTCAAAACCAGGACAACGACACTATATAGAAAGTAAAGGAGATTACTTCGAAGATTAAGTTTGGATTACTTTTGTCGTAAATAAATGTCACAATGGTTGTCAAAAAATTCCGAGAATTAACTTGAGGATCTAACACTTCCGCAAAACACAAAGTAAATAGTAAATTTTCTTCTCGAGGTTTTTCAATCTCCGATGGGGCATAAACACAAGTGTGAATCAAAATAGTTATTACCAGGAGTCAAATACAATTAAAATTACTTTTCCACATAGTTACCACGATGATTATACCTACAATATTCCTTTCATAGAATTTTGCCGCCACCGTATTGAGTTAAGTTCTTCGTTGGTGCGGAAGTGTTGTCCTCTCAAATCTTTCTTCAGTTACCGAAAAAGTTGAAAGTCACTCGGCGCTTCCTACACTTCCTAATGAAATTGTGTAAGAAGCTGAAGTAGGAATCAAAACAATTCCAGATGACAGCATGTCTCTTTTTTGTTTTGAATGTCTTTCCGTAGACGACATAATGTCTGACAATACACGTTTGTAGTGATCGTAGTCCCTGGCTCCGTAAACTCTACTAGCAACACACCTTTCTGATCCCAGAAAACGGTAGCTATGGTCTTCCTGTGGCTGAAAGTTTCTCTGAACTTTTGGTTTTGTTCGGTGAATGAATGTGCATCCATTATTTAGATTGTTTTTTGATTGATTGATTATGGATTATTAGGAAGAATCTACGTTTCATCCCCTCTCATGGTGAATATCAGCTAATGGATGAAAGCTTGTCTCAATACGCTGGCGGCAACCTTCTATAAAAATGGTATAGGAAAGTTCGACCATCGATAAGACAAATCTTTCAATCTTCGTGGTGATTATGTGGAAAAGTAACTTTTGTACTTGACTTCTGATAATACAGCTATTTTGTGATTTACGCTTGTTTTTATTTTATGCTTTATCGGAAGTTGAAAAAAATTAGCCCTTGTATGAACTTAAATTGACCCAACAGTTTCTTGTCCAGTCTTCGTAGTTTGTTAACACTCTGGTGTAAATCATGAATAAAGCGAAATAATATTCGCAGCAATCGCTCATAAACCGTTCCTCTTTTTCTTTTTTTATTGACACGAATAGAAACACTTTGGCTTCACCTAAAGGGAATTTACTTTCGGCTTCGGATCACGCGAAGGGACACACCTGCCTAAGTTCATTAGTATCAGTTGACAGGGGGTTATCGCCTGTGCGGAAAGTTCATGGTAATTTTGTTGGGTGGATATCCGAAGAGACCAATTCTATGAAAAATCCCAATTCATCATACGAACACTGATTTATTATATTTTATTTCACTGAATTGTGTTTATAATCTCCCGAAGCAGTTTTTTTGGTCAATTATTCTGTTGCTTTTCTATACCTTTATTGTTTTGAGTTTTTTGTTATTTTTTTTTAACTTTTGTGTACACTAAACTCAAACAAATTTACCACTAAACACCGAATCACTTTTTTTAAAGTTCTTTTCACACGTTTCGCTAACCAAATTATCTCCTGATCATGTTAACATGGTTAGCGAAACGTGTGTCGAGAACTTTAAAAAAAGTAATTCGATGTTTAGTCGTAAATCTCTTTGAGTTTAGTGTTTCACACCGAAGGTTCCAATAGAAAAATTGATTTTGTGAACATATAATCTGTCCTGTATCTTCAGTTTGGACAGTAAGTATTAATTGGGTTGATGCAAAAATTCGTTCCGTGTTTGGTGCTTGATGATTACATCATAAAACTGTATTATCTAGTTCACACATATAAAGTTTTGTTCCTTAACAAAAGAAATTTCAGTAAGTACTTGGGAAAAAATGTGTTATTTGGTTGTATTTTTAAAATTTGAAGCATTAAATAATGCTTTCGTGAAAATAATTTTAATTTTAGTGATGCACCACGTTCTGGACTACTGACCGAGGCTGATAGCAGCAAAAATTGGCGCTGGTTGAAAGTGATCGGTCTAAAACTACTTGAGAATCGTATATCCTTGAAATCAACTAGTCAAGGCCATTACGCAAATTTGGAATGGAATGCTGAGCAATGTCGATGTATCGGTGCTGCATAAGTTAACGGGGAAAAATTTGATAGACAGATTTTTTGTGATTCTCTATTGAAGCATTGCGCAATTGATACCTTTTTAAAGCGGATGGTTACAGGTGGTGAAAAATCGTAAAGATCATGGTATAAGTACGGAAATACCTGTCCAACTAGCGCAAATGCCAATTTATATTCAAATAAGGTTATCCTATGTATTTAGAACTGGAAGGGGAACTGGAAGGGGAACTGGAAGGGGAACTGGAAGGGGAACTGGAAGGGGAACTGGAAGGGACTGGAAGGGAATTGTTTATTACGTGTTATTACCTGAAAACCAGACCATTATTTCGTAGAAACACTGTTCCCAACGAAGTGAATTAAAGTTAGCAATCGACCAGAATCTGTCTGAATTAGCCAACAGAACGGCTAATTGAGGTCTAATAAATGGCAAGTTAGCTTTTACTTAGAACGTTTCAAAACATCTTAGATCGTAAAAACTTTATTTCCTTGGAAGACATTGAAAAATTACCTGGATCAGTTCAGTCAATTGTAATTTTTCTTCAATTCTTTTCAAAAAAATGGGACGAAGTTTTTTATCAACCCATTGTATGGCTTATTACAGATCTGACGGAACAGTTCTAAAAAATTGTTCCCTATTCAACAATTAGCCAAGGAAAATATCTTATCATGTAGGAAGTTTAAAACTTGATTAAGACATTAATTAAACTTTTCAAAAGTTCAACTAACGTTATTCCATAGACGCTCCATCGATAATAAATCTGGGGATCGTGCCATCCAGTCGAGTGTCGTAGATTCTTCTAAAAAACTGCACTTTTTTACGAATATTTTTTTTTCATGGAAGGTTACTCAAAATAAGTACGATGCACGAAGTCCTTGCGTTACCACTTATATTGATGAAAAACCATGACCGACACATACACAAGAACCAATTGACTCAAGAACTATTGGTGGTCTGTCATCAGTAGTAAACTTGAAGATTGTAATTTTTTGTCGAAAAATTGTTATGAGTGATTAAGGAAATGTCATTATTCTAAATGGCTCTATTTGTGGCTCAGAAAATCTATACCAGATCCAGAGGAAGACAATGCACTTGAAATTAGTCTACCTTATTTGTAGCTCGAATTTATTATTGGTTCCTGTTTTTTGAAAATGTCGAGATCAGATAACGGACCTTCATTTATTTCTTGTAATCAAGCTTTGTGTTTATACCAGTTGGATTTAAAATTAAAATTATAGAACATTTTCTTTAATACCCGTCCTGTTGTTTTTTTTAATATCTTTTTGTTATATTTATTTACTTGTAATTTTTTTTTCGATTTTTTACGAATTTTATTTAATACTGTTTCGATTTATAAATAGAAATAGGCCTATTAATAATTGAATAAATAAATAAAATATTTTAACGGTAAATCCATGTAGCTGAACAATGCTCGATAATTAAAAGATTTCATGTTTGAATAATTGAATATTTGCAACGTTTAGTTACCTATTGCTCTCCCAGCATTACGATAAATAAGGCAGATAAAGCTATTACATTTATTGTATTTGTAGCATTATATTGAAAAATATATACAGTTTTTAGGAGAAAAATACTTAATTTTAGGAGAAGGGTTAATGCAATATTGCGCGATACTTAGCGATTGATGATTGTGTTGTTCTTTTTTTTCCTGTGCTCTCAAAGTATGTTCACTTCACTATTTGTATTATGACCTGCATACTGTGTTTGCAATTATTTAGGAATTAAATGGTTTAGTTTTTAGATTTAAGTGATAAGTACTTGCTATGTTCTGCAGGTTAAGTTAAGCTTTGCTAAATTGTGTTATCCTGTAATAGGACAGGTCACCTGTCTATTGGATAATCCTATTATTTAAATAAATAAATAAATAAATATCACTAGTAACCATGAATCAGTGTAACTGTGTACAACGCGTGTTCATAGTGAAGACATATTACAAAAATAATGATTGTATTATGACTGCTCAACGATTATTTCGTAGGCGATTTGATATTAACTGTAATGATCTGCTACCTTTTTACCTTTTTACCTTTTTAGAAACTAGTTTTATTTTGAAAAACAAAATATTCAGGTAGATAAACTGTACGTAACTCTGCGAACTGTACGTACGCCTGTAAACAGACAGAGTCAAATCCGCTGTTCGCCATAATTCAGATCAGATTGCTCATCGTCTTGCATTTTAATTCGAGTACTTTACGGGTATTTTGATTCAAGATTTGACTTTTCATCCACCAATCCAAGTAGTGCATGTATTGTGCAATTCTTGATTCTTTTGGATGAAAATGAAAACATTATTCACAATTTTTTTATGTTGATAAATATAAAAATTATTATTATTATTAAATTATTAAAATATAAAAATATTTGATATTGCTCGCAAATTCTCGCCAAGAACTTTTACAATTCTTACCCAGTACAAAGGTCATAAGTGTAGTATACAATATCATCTTTTGGCATTATTCGAGCTATTGAGTAATATAATGCGACTGATCACACCGCTAATATATCAATAAGCACTTTAAACACTGGTTTCCCATACATATCATCTCCAGGTATTCCAGATGGTTACCAAAATCGCACTACTTAAGAACATGTGATTTTCTTTGTGGAGTTATTTGTAGAGCAAGATCGATGTTGCTATCCTATAAAATTGTGGAGTGGAAACTCAGAATTCAACAAGAAATAACTCGACTTCTAATAAGAAATGTGGCGTCGTCTAAGTAGTAATTTGAGCTTGATTTTGGAAGAATGTTTAGGCAGAGGCAAAGGAAAATAACATTCATTTTCTGTATAGTATTTTTATGTATTAAATAATTTCAATTAGTTACTAAGTTTTTTTCTTCGCTATAACCAGTACTTCTCTATAACCACAATGCTTTATCACTTTGTTCTAAAATAAACAATATTTCTAATACTTTCATAAACTTCTTTTCTTCATAAACTTCATAACTTCTAACTTCATAAACTTCATAAAAAGTCTTTTGCGGCAATGGTTTAGTTATGGGCCGTAGTTGATTAGAAATTCTTCTTGATATTTCATTAGATCCGGTAGCTGATATCTTGAAAGGTCAAGTCGCTGGCACTCGAAATGGGGAAGTGCCAGGAAAAATTTTCTATCCATGATGGTCCTTAAGCCTGAAAATACAGAGTTATCATTACCGCTTACCACTATGGTGGAAAAGTATTTGCGTTCCTTTGTTTATAAATAAAGGATTATACTTCATTCTTCAGAGGTTTAATCCGATTTCAACATTCCTTTTGTAGTATTAAAGCGATTCTACTGTGCAATATTCAGTCGAGGGGTTTTAACAAAAACATTAAAATGACTGAAAAAGCGATTAGCGCAGCTCGTGAAATTTGCCAAGTGGAGGAGAAAGGTGGCGTATAAATACGCACCGCTCAGCTCTGGTTCAAAAATTTCAGGAGCGAGGCATGTGTCTTGAAAATAGGGGATGATCAGGCCGTCCACGGTCTGTCGATGTCGATGTTTTAAGAGCAGCTGCAGCTGCAGATCCTAGAATAAGCACCAGGAAACTTAGGGGAATTGGGATTATGTCACCTTATCGTTAACAGGAATTTGCTAGGCATAGGAGCATATGTAGCGGTATGTAGCATTTTTTAAAAAGTTAAAGCTCCTTATTCACCGTTCCGTTATTGGTGTTTTCAGTATTCGTGTGTTACTCGTGACGCTATTGCTTTTGATAAAAGCCGCCTTCGCACGATTGGTGCCTAATCTTTTCTTTTATTACTTCAACGTGTTTTTTCTGTTTTATTCGCGATTTATAATATTGAGTGAAATAAAAAAAAAGTAGTTGTTGTTGCTTAAAGTAAAAATGGAATGCTTGACTATTTACGCTTTGGCGAGTCACTTGCACCCACAACACGTTTTTTCAATGCCAACGAATCTACTGTATGATCCATCAAGATATCATTAGACAAAATAAGGAATTCTATACCTTTAACCTCACTATAAGCAAAAATTGTTCGTGATCCAGCAATTGAAAAAATGGAAGCTGCATTAACATTATGGATTGAGGACTGTAGCCAGAAGAGAGTGCCTCTAAGTGGCGCTATAATCCGCAAGAAAGCTAAGCGTCTTTATTCATATTTTAAAGAACCTGGGGAAGAACAGGGTGGAGGATTTCAAGAATCGGAAGGTTGGTTCAATAAGTTCAAGGTGAGACAATCACTGCATAACATAAAAATTGTTGCAGAAACGGCATCTGCAGATACTTCAGCAGCAGCAACATATCCAGAAGAATTTTCAAATTTAATTACTGATGGTGGATATACATCTGAACAAGTGTTTAGTGCAGACGAAACTATTCTGTTTTGGAAAAGAATGCCAAACAAAACTTTTATATACAAAAGGGAAAAATCCGCCTATGGTTTTAAGGTAGCAAAAAATAGAGTTACCCTGCTGCTCGGTTCCAGTGCATCAGAAGATTGTTGAATTAAGCCACTTATGTTTTACAGATCGCTATATTCTCGTGCTTTGAAAAATCAAAACAACAACAACCTACCAGTGTTTTGGCGCCCAAACAATAGAGCGCGGGTTGCAAGTGTACTTTTCTGAGGCTGGTTCCGGGATTGTTTTGTTCCTGAAGCTAATACTTATTTAAATAAAAATAATTTAAATTTCAAGGGACTTTTAATTTTGGACAATGCTCCAGGTCTGCCTCGTGAGCTTGAAGCTTTGCATCCAAATATAAAGGTGATATTTTTGCTTCCTTAATTGAACCTATGAAGATTGAGGACCTGCGGACGATAACTTTACTCCAACTTATGGACCAAGGAACAATCGAGGCCTTTAAGCTATATTATGTTAGACAAGCCTTTAAAATCATACTGGACACCATGGAATGCGATCCTGATATGAATGTTATACAATGCCGGAAAAATTTGTTCATAACAAAGTGCATTGTTAACATAAAAGAATCATTGTAAGAGCTGAAGCCATACACAGTGAATTTATGCTGAAAAAGACTGTGGCTTGATCTAACTGTCGGTAATGATGAAAAATCCGGGTACATTCAAATATTAACTAAAAACATTGGTCAGGTTGCAGAAATGCTTAATCCACATTCTATTGTAGAGGAAGCCTCAACGAGCACTGAAATGGTCACATTAAACTTAAAAAACCTGAGTGAAGTCTTGTTTTAAAAGGCAAATTATTAATGCCACAGCTGAATATCAATCCAAATCAAATAATATTTTTCCTTATTATTTTGCACTTTGGAACATATCCCATATAAACCCGTACAAATTACCATTCAGTATTCACGGTTCCTGTATTCGCGGCATATTTACGGAACGTATCCCTCGCTAATTAGAATCTTTGACTGTACTTCAAAAACGCAAATACTTTTATTACACCCTAATAATTTGATGAATAAAATATCTCCCTCACCCCTTGAGAAATTATTCCGTACATTAAAAACCAAATTCTCAGACCTAATTTGAATATTCTTTATCCCATCATATAATTTTCAACAATTTCGAAACTGTAAAATTCAAAGCAAAACATGCCATTCACGATATTACGCACGTGAAGTTAACTTTAATTTGAAGTTGTCAGGCCGATAGTTGAAAAGAAAGGGTGTACAACGGGGACTTTTTGTTTGTATTGTATCTTATGGCAGGAGATACGGTTACTAATAGTGTAATGCGTAAATAAACGAACCAAATTATTTCTTCTAATTCGACTTTTACCAAGGCGTAAAATTCAATAAGTGGAGGCGAATTTATATTGATTCTTTTGTTTATTAAATATTCAAAAATGAACACTATATATAGCAGCTAAGCAGTTAATTATTAATTCAGGAAATTTTGTACATCAAAATATTGGTCGTTCTTTATTATTTATTTAATAATGTATTATTTTTACAAATTTCACAACTTTTTTCATATTTTTTAACTTCAAACGTAAATCTCACTATCAATAAATTATGATATTAACTACTAATAGTATCATACCATATCTGGTAAATATGGTGCATGTGGAACGGTATTTGTTTGATTTTTAACGAAAAATTGACGAATAATTATTGCAGTGTGTAAGGACGAGTTGTCATGAACTAAAAACCATGAATTGTTTTGCCACATTACTATCTAGAATTTCTTCAATACAATTTTGTAATGTTTACTTCATTGGTTGACATGTAGGGTCAATTAATTCTTCTATTGGAACCTTCGGTGTGAAACGATAAACTAAAAGAGATTTACCACTAAACTCCAAATTTTTAAAACCTTATTGATGCGCGTTTCTTTAACCATGTTAGCATCATCAGGGGATTCAATCTAATTCTAAATTTAAAACTAAGTTCTATTTATATCACAACCGTACCTAATGATGTGTGTAAAAATCATCCACCCATCCATCCAGTGAAGTTCACTGTTAATAATAAGGATGAGGGGGGCACCTTGGAACACTTTTTATTTATTATCTCACACACTTTTTATTTATTAATTATCTCGAATGTACTGAAATTATTAATATTTTGTATGCTCTAATAGATACTTTGGACATTTACCTTTCACAATACACCTTAGTTAATTAAAAAAGTGATTAGATGAAATTAAATCATCAATAAAAAAATAATCATTTTGTTCAAAGTTGCCATCTTTGGGGGTCACCTTGAAACAGGCCTGGTGCACATTGGAACAGTTCATTTATAACTTTTATTATCATTCAGATTATGTTTATAATTAAGTCTTAGATCTATTAGTTCGAAGAGCTTTTTTTGGAAAAAAGTATAATAAATATTTTGCTTTTAAAATTGGATATGAATGAAACTATCAATGATAATGGTTATTATAATATTAAATTAAGTCACAGACAAATTAAAGATTAATGTATCGTCTGATTAAATACAACATTATTAAGAACACAGTACTTTTTTAAAATAACAATTTAATCCTTCTTAAAATGATTAAATATTTTTTTTTATAATATATAATATAATTTATAAAAAAATATAATTTTTTTATAAAGTTTTCTTAAAATGATTAAATATTTAAGATCTATAACTTCACTTAAATCTGATTGCAGCTCACTTGGCTATTTATTCTTAGACTTTTTTCTCTGCAGTAGTTTGCGAGGCAGTTTGTTTTGAGTTAGAGCGTAATGATGAATTTTGTAACCGGTCTTGTCGTTCGAAAAATTTGGCTTTTATCGCATTTTGTGTTTGTTAAAATACGTGATTTTCTTTTTTTCCTTCTTCTCTTTCCTTCTGCTCGTGGTGATGCTTTCGGAAGAGGCTGTACTAAAGCAAGAGATAAGACTTGCGAATTATTAGCAACGTTTTTAATATTGTCAGGCGTTTCTAACTGATTTTGAACTCTTTCTTGGACTATCTATACCATTGTTACCCCTCACATATTTTGCTGCCCTACTAGTATACATAAACAATTAATATAAACTGATTAAATATGCACAACAATGGAATTATTTATTTTAATTAGATGGCAAAATATATAAAGCTTTATTGACAATTCATACATACATGAATAAATTGTTATTTTAATTCTGAGATAGTTTCATTTGAAAAATAAATATTTTAGAATCGTGGCAAAAATTCAACAGTATATAATAGGTTATGTTTAACTTTAAAAATGGAACAGCTGTCGATATGTGTTAGTTAAGATAATATATAAGAAGCTATTCTAATCCTACAGGGGACGATGGGAAATGTGTCAAGCGGTGGGCCATCTCAAATGTCCGAGGCATCAAATTAAACTTTTTATGGCGTGCCGACTTTCTGTTTGGGTTTCAAATCCCCATCATTGTTATAATTGTTTTTTCAGAAATAGTATTAAAATTATTCTGTTGTTAATTTCTGATAACTATTTCTGATGCATCAGTCTGGAGACATTTGAGATGGCGATTTACCCATCGTCCCTTTCCTAGCACTTTTCCCATCGTCCCTTACATGATTAGAATGTCTTCTTATATATTATCTTAATATTAGTTAGCAGCTGTGTTGCCACCTTAAATTCGAAATTCACGTTTGAAAAAAAAATGTTGTTTGTTTATAATTAAAGGTGTTCCAAGGGTACCCCTATTTCAAGGTGCCTTCCCCCCTTCCCCCTCTCTACACAAAATTGACTGAATCGAATAGATGGCAAGATAAATGATCTCTCGGTTCAACATTTTCTTCCATTTTTCTGTTTGAATGCTTTCATACGCATGTTAAGCCCTATTATTATTTACACTTTTTACAAGATTAAAATTGTTATTATCGATATTATGGTCATGTTCGAATGCGTGTTGTCGAACACAAGATTTTTCGTTTCTTCCATATCTAATATGGGCAATGTGTTCTTTATATCTAGTTAATATGGATCTTTTAGTTTCTTCCAATATACTTTCGATCACAACCAATTCGACCTTGCCAACTAATTTCATAAATTGTCAATTCTTTTAGTTGATCTATTTTATCCTTTGGATTCCCATGAACTTCTCTTAATTTATTATATGGTTTGTAGCGTACCGTTTCCTTCAAAATCTTATCTAGCTCTTAGTACCATTAATTTATTTCTGTTGTATTCCTTTTGAAAAGTCCAAGATTCTTTCCACAATTTCCTAAACTTATGTTTTTTGATTTATCTATCTACGATATTCTTATTATAACCATTCCCTTTGTACACCTCCATAATTAATTTTAATTCTTTGTTATAATTTTCTCTGTTTAAAGGAAAATTAATTCATCTATCTGCCATAAAATTTAAACTGGCTACCTTATTATGGAAGCTATGATTCGAATCGTTAGAAATGTATTTCAAAGTGGTGGCGTTTTTTCTAAAAATATGAAAAAAATAACCGGTTTTTATTGTTTCAACTCACAGCATCCAAAAATGGCAGTCTATCATTCATCTCGTGTTTATAGATAAATAATATGATTTCGCTTTTGCCATTTAAGTTCTTAACAAATTATTCTAAGTTTTCATTTTTTGTATCGAAAATTATAAAAACTGTCATACCCTCGGAAAGTATTTGAAGTCATACTTTGCCTCAGTTTCAAATTTGTTCATGGATAAGTTGGCTACGAACGACAACAGATGATTGCCTATTGTCATTCCTTCTTGTTTTTTGTAAAACCTGCTATTAAACTGAAAACAGTTTTGTTTCAAACAGTTTGTTTTCATACAGAATTTCGTTAGAGAAGTGTACTCTGAAACAATCTTGCTATTAAAACCGTTTAACTCGAGTAACTTTCTCAGATATTTCTAGGTATGGAGAATCGGTACAAGATCGAGATACCAATATGAGATATACCTTATGAATAGTGGGTTTAGTAAACTCAAAGAGATTTACCACTCTATAACAACAACTAGACGCGCGTTTCGCTAACCATGTTAGCATCATCAGGAGATGTTTTAATCATCTTTACATCTTAACGTATAATAATTTAGAGGGAAGATTAAATCATCTCTTGATAGTGCTAATATGGTTAGCGAAACGCACGTCGGGAAGTTTAAAAAACTGATTTGGTGTTTAGTGGTAAATCTCTTCGAGTCTAGTGTTTCACACCGAAGGTTCCAATAGAAAAATTGATGTGTTGAGTTTATCAAAGAACAGGAAGGTAGTTGGTTTGGATGAATGGTTCTCATGAACAAATAAAAGCTTTTAAAAAACAAAATTCTTAAATCGAATAATAAAATAATAAAGTTGTATGAGCAAAGTTGGCTATGTTGCCGCTCTATAGAACCGATCCATTTACGGGAGCCGTTCGAAAAGTTCTCATATGCGAAATCTCTGGTGCACGCGGGTTCTTGCTTGTTTGTAATGATAGAGTAAAGAAAAAAATTGTGACTTTTGTGGAAAATTTGATGAAAGTTCGAGCTGTTTGATGCGTTCAACTCCTATTTTTAGGGTTTTTTGTATTTATTTTTTAGGATTTCATATTTTCGGCTTCGATGGAAAAAACGTGGCCTGCTGATATTTAAACGTGGTGGGATATTTAAACGTGGTCGTACATCCACTGATGAACTCGGAATATCCAAAAATCTATACAACTGACAAAATTATTGCAAGAATACACAATGTCGCAATAAATGAGTGCTGATTGAAGTTATGCGAGCTTGCTAACATCGAAAACATCTCGATAGACTGTCTCGATCATATTTAACACAGTATTTTGGGTATGAAAAAGACATCCACTTCGAATAGGGGGTTTAGTTTGTTAACAGTCGATCAAAGGCGCGTTTGAATTAACACTTCTCTAGTGCGCTTAGATCCATTTAGACGTAATTGTGCGCAATTTTTTCGATGCCAGTAGATGAAACATGGATTTGCCATTACATGCCCGAGATGAAGCAGTAGTTTAAACAGTCAATAGGAGCGGATGAGCGTTTTCCTTATTGTTAGCACCCACTCCTTAGCACAGTCAGTGGCTGGCTGCATTAAGGAAAACGAAACCGGTTCCATTTGCAAGAAACAATTATGGGTACGGTTTTCTGTGATTCTTCTAGGGTGGTGATCATAGGTTATCTGGCAAAAGAAATATCAATACCGGGTAGTATTACTCTTTACTGCTGGACCAATTGAATGGCGCTATTAAGGCCAAACGCCTATATCTGGTGAAAAAGAAACTGCTCTGTCACGGCAATAATGCACCTATAGACTCGTCCCATATTCTTGCTGTAAAACTTCTTGGCCTAGTTTAGGAGTGCCTCTGCTTGCCCTATATTCGACTGATTTGGTTCTCAGCGATTACTTCCTTATGCCAGAATTGAAGAATGGCTCGCTGGACGAAGATTTAACTCAAATGATAATGTGAACGCTAAGACAATTAACATGTTTTGCAGAGTTGAACAAATCGTATGATGCTAGACGCATTAACAAGTTGGAACGTCATTGGTCTAAACATATCGAAGTAAAAGATAACTAGAGAGAGTCTGGTCACTTCTATTTAGGTCATGACAATTTGGGTCGAAACGGTATCGCATTTGTGTTGACGAAACATGCTAGCAAAAAAAAGTAAATTGCAAGCCATTTACCCTCAATCTCATATAGATCTCATAAGATCTACGCTCCAAAAAGTCAGTTAACTAAAGACGAAGTAGATTAACTTTATGGAAATCTTGAAAAGATCATCTATAAAATTTTCAGCTTCTCAAGACCTCTATAAAGCTGTGAAGAAAAAAAAAATTACACCACGTTCATGGATGATACAGAATGCATAAGACGAAAAAATAACAGATAAATAATAGATATGGATGGCATTTTAACCGAATGGAAATAATATTATAGTAAACTCTTCCAAGATCAGTATCAAAATAAGAAATGTTATACTCAGGCTAAAAAACAATAATCCTAAAAACAATTAAAGCAATGGGTGAAGTAGGTGTAGACCAATTTCATATTTAAGTAATGTATTTTAAGTTTTATATTTGCTAGAAAGTGTGGAACACTCGACTGTGGCCAGAAAATTGGTCGATCTCAGTATTAATACCTCTACACAAAAATAGTGTAGAGGGAAATGCGCAGATTATCGTCTTATCGCTCACATTCCACATGCAAGCAAAATCCTCTTTTATATCATCAACGAACGCTTAAAATCCTACTTATCATGGCAGGTTCCCCCAAGAGCAGGCTCGATTCCCTTCAGGTAGAGGTACACGCGAGCAGATATTCTGCATTCGACAACTAATCAAAAAAGCCAGATAAGTCAACCATCCAGTATACCTCTATTTCTTTGATTATCGGACGGTATAAATTATCGGAAGCATAAATTAGAAGAAATTATGACAAATTCTGCAGGAAATGGGAGTATCATATCATCTGATTGGCTTAATTTGTCATCTATATGAAAAAAAACTAAACTTAAAATAACTAACTAAAGATATGCTGATGACCATACATTTCTTACGAGATCCGCCGAGAAACTGATCTTAATATTCAAAAAAATATAGGATGAAAGCCATCTAGAAATAAATGAGGAAAAATTGAAAATAATGATTATCACCTGTCAAAACAACATACACATTATCAGTCAAATAGGTCAATTTAAGGTAGTAAGCTAATTCGTCTATTTTGAGGCTTTAATATGGAACGAAAGCGGTCACTCTTATGAGATCAGAACAAGTTGCGAAATGGCAAGAAATATAACGCAAATTTTGCAGAAGATCTGGAGGAATAGCAACATAATACAGAAGACCAAGAAACAGGTAGTAAAAAACTTAGTTTTTCCAGTATTATTATATCCCACTTAAACATGGACCATTAAAAAACAAAACTTCAATCGCATTGATTCTTTTGAATTTTGGTGCTGGAGATGGGTCCTTCGCATTCCATAGACTACTAAATGAACAAACGCATCCGTTATTCAAGAAATGAATGAATCCACAAGACTATCCCAAATTATTCATGAACGAATAATAAGATTCTTCTACCACATTGAATGACAATGGCAATAATTTCGAAAGACTGGTGCTGCAAGGACGGACGAGTTCTAGATCACATACCTCACGACGATAACTCCAAATGGACAGACCAAAATAAAGACCTAACGGTTCAATTCTCCAGTATGCAATTAGGGAAGCTAGAAATAGAGAACGTTGGCGAGAAGTAGTCCGAAAAGAACAAACGGAATGAGTCTTCGTTATAAAATTTAAGGAACAACAAAAATTGAAATAAAGTGACTGAATATAAGTTTTTAGGGAACAACTAATTACTTGATGGTGGATTCTCCATTGAGGTTTGATTACCCATGTTAAAATAATCATAACACTAAATGCAGTGGCGTTTGATCTGGATTTTAATATAGATTTCAAAATCTATTTTTTGCTTGTTCTAAACTACTTTTAATAATTAAAATAATTGAAATCAGGAATGATTAGGAATTATTAATCAATTAATAATAATTGAAATCAGGAATTTGCTTACCTAATATATTTGTGAACTTTTTTTGCAATCTCTTTATACCTATCACCCTTTTTGTTTCACCCCTTTTTACAAGAAAAAAGAAATTAATAAATTATATTTTTCCCCTGCCGTTGACTCATAGCACGCCCTGTATAATACAGTAACGGGGCGGCCAGTCAGTCTCGCCATCACAACCCTCTACGTACCCTGCCGATAAAAGCACTGCGCTGGCGCGTGACCGGCGCCAATTCCCAACCCCCTCGACCTCCTAGCCCCTTTATCCACTTGGAAAGACGCACATTTGTCATGCGATGTTTCTATTAGGTTTCTCTTTGTCCACGGGTAGAAAATCAGGCTTGATCAACCGAACATAGGAACGGTATCGCAAGCGACGCATTTCGGCATCAGGTTTTCTTTAATTTTTCCGACTTTCGAGCTTAATTTTGCATATCGTGATCGCGAGCGTCGTTTCCAACCCGGCAAAATCGTCAATCAGCGTATTGTATTTAAAATTCAAGATGGCGGCGGTGGAGCAGGGGCGGTATAGAAAGTGACAGTGTCACAATGGAAATCTATATCTGAATCTGCCGCGAAAATACGTTCCTATCAACGTTTTGCTTTTTTTGTCATCGTTATTGGACATTAATGGGACGGCAAGGCGATTGTTCGTGATTGGAGAATGACCATTCTGACGGGTGATGTTGATTTCCATGCAGGTGAGCATTGTGCACTAATTTTTTGTACTGTATTAATCACTATGTTATATTTCTATCAAATATTTATTAGATCTTGGTATAGATGGAATATTTTTCTTTTGATATTCCACCTATATTAGTTTTATGATGATTTATAGTTGCTGATTAGTTATTCTATTTCCGGGGTGTTGCATGCTTTCTGCTAGTCAACTTGGTTATTTGACAAATTCTTTTGTGGCGCAGTTTTATTTAATTATAGACAAAAATAATCGGTTTTTGAAATTTAATATATCTTGAAACAAAATAATTGAATACCGCTTGTCATCAAGTTGTTAAATTGTGTTATAGTGCAGGCATAAATGCAGGTAAAGTTGATGGTTGATGGTGTTTCAGTAATATGCGGTATATTCCTTTTCAATTGGTCTAATTACGCTGGTACAAAAAAAAGAATTTAATTTTCAAAAACAGAACATGGTGCATCTTATGTAAAGTTTGACCTATAAACAGAAAATGATCTCAGTTTTTTTATGATCCATACTTTTTTGCCTATACGTATTATTGTTAATCGTTATCTCACTTTAGAATGTCGGTGTTGATATCTTAATAATCAGAAATTAAAATGGGATACATCATTTACATACATTTCCATCTGGATTCTAGAAGTTTTGACTGTGATTTTGAGAGTTTTAAATCTCGCTCCAGATCACTAAGTTCAGAGAGAATCACTCGAAAAATCAGCGGAGCATGGTCATATACCTCATGCCTCAGCCATGGCCAATAATTTTGCTAAGATATTGTTGAATAATTATAGGCTTTATAGTGGCTCAAATACCCTAGCTAAAAATTGCATGGTCTCCATATGCTGGGTATCTAAGCCCAGGAGTATACAGAATTAGTATACGGGATCCAGCTGTTGTGACTTTTCACGTCTGCTTTTTGGCTGCGGCTTTTGGGCCATTATTTTTCTCATGGAGTAGTATAGCTCTGTATGTTTTTGACACCATTTAAGTCTGTCGTTTACCCTCTTTTTCCTTTCAGACACACTTAACATGGAGTTACTTAGAGACGCCATTTTTTTTTGTTATTGTATTTTCTTTTTGGACCTCAATGACCTAACCAACTCAGCTGAGCATTTATGATCTGAGATTCTATGCTTAAACTTTTGGTTTTTTCAAATACCTCCATATTGGTCTGATAGTCTTGTCATTTTATTCTCAAGATTTCCGGAGGCAGTCGTGACGACATTCAACCCATATCATTGTAAGTGTTGACTCACTATATTAATGGTTCGATTCTCTTCAAATCATTGGCACTGAAAATCGCATTTTTCGATTTACATTTTCTGAATAACCTCTCAACAATGTTAGGAAAGTTTTACAACATATTTAAGGAACCTATGCCTTGTCTCGCTTTTAAATTTGAATTCCAAAATAAAGTTGGGTAAGCCTCATAAGCGCGGTGATATTTCTTTTTTATCACTTTAAGGTGAGACTCCCCGCAGTGGAAGTATGTTAAAAATGAAATAGAGTTTTGTTTTTGTACCGTTAAAGTTTGACTTTTAAATATAGAATTCTGATTTTTCCTTACAAACATTTTTGGTTTATCATCTGCTATAATCATTACTCTTGAAAAGAAATTTTAACGTAAAAATCAAAATAAATGTTTCAATTTTTTTGACGAAAAACCGTTTTGTCCATACTGCGTGGACAGAATGGCGAACATGTTATGGATATAATGGTATACAGATTTATAGACATAATTATTTATTGTTATTAGATGTATAGTTCACATACAAATTCTTTGTTTTCTTTGGCAAGTACGCACATGATGTATGTGCCCAATGAAAACATAGCATGCATCGCAGCCAGCCTTCACGGAGCTTAGACCGTGGACAATCTTCTTCGTCTTTTTGGCTGTTAAGATACTTCAGATACTTTACCTTTTAGATACTTTGCGTTCGATTTTTTCAGTGGGATTTTTAATTGATTAACGATCTTTAATTTTTTCTATACTATGAGTTTAAGTCAATAGCAAGAAATAATTACGATTGTTAGGTTTTTTTTCGTTGACCGCTGACAAATTTTTCTTTGGGAAAATGCATTGGAGTTTCTAAAAGATTAGGCAAAGAATCTCGAGAAGTGGTAAGTATTTCGTGACTGATACCGGTTGCTGTTGAAGCTGTTTAGCAGCATTCGAGTTTCCACGGAAACAGGCAATAGGTTGTGGGCTGGGTGGTTTGATTTTGAGTTTTCAGATTAGCTTCTATGGTCACTGGTACATTTGTTGTTTCTTGAAAGGTATCAATATTAATTGGCTAGAGATCCATTGGATGTGTTTTGTATAGTTGCAGTGTTTCCATTGTCTTGAATGGACTTCCAGTCTGTAAGTGTATAACCATACGACCTGGGTAAGCTTTCAGCCACTTTAGGTGAGCTTTTTACCACTTTCACACACGATATTTCTTGGTTAAAATATGTTTTCAATGGCCCATCGAGTGGTTGCATTCAGTGAGTACAGTGTGGCTGAAGGTACAAAATAACTATGCCATTATTTTTGGCATATATCAAACATTCAAGACTTTTGTGGCTTGCGTGACCATCAACGATATGCGGCACCTTTTCCTCCACACTTGCCTTTGCATGTTATTGAAAATGACTTGCATCTGAAGTGATTGAAAATTAACAAAGGCGTCAGCAGTCATCCATCTAGACTCCTGAGCAGTTCCCAATGTCCCAATGGGTGCTTCATCTATTAGCACATTTTTCATATTTTTCCTAGGGAAAATCATGCATGGAGGAAGATATGAACCGGAAGGATTCATACAACAAACCATGGTCAAATTGGATCCACGTTCAGCACTCTAAGGCATTCCACCTGCTTTCTATCGATCGTTGACAAATATTTTCTAGGGCCTTTGAACTGTGGAAGTCCAGATTCATTTATGTTATATATCCTATGAGGTGGAAAGTTATGAATAGTGATTAATTCTTCATAAGCTTTTAAAAAACTTCTGAACTTGTGGTTTATTACACGTTTGGGCCCGGCTTGCAGAAGTAGGTTCTGGCTTTCACTTAGAGATATCTTTATTTCTCTTAAGGAATCTTGTTAACCATTCTTGCCCAGCTCTTCCTCTATTAGCGTTAAAGTTAGGTGCAAAGCCATTTTTTTCAGACAACAAAAATGCAAGTTCTTGTAGTTCTGTGCGGGTCAATCCAAATAGGCGAGTTTCTAATAATTTTAAATGGTCTACTAACTGTCCTTCGACGGCTGGAAGGAATGTTTACTTAAATCACCCCAAACCTTTAAAAAAGGAAAGGATTTACGGTTAGAGGCATCAGCATCTAAGGCTATTTGGCGACTGGACCTACAGCTTAACGTGGGTTCCGAACCACGATCATCAGCTACCGACAAACCCAGGCCATCACCCCCTCAGGCTATCAACCCTTGGTTATGTGCCTACCCATAAGTCTATCAGTAAGTCTACCGACTGGCGAGTGACTAACGTAGCACACTTCTCAGAAGGCATCCGGTCTTACCCAGTCTTTAACTGGCGTGACTGAGGAGTAATTCGTTGTCGGATTTTACGCTCTTGTCTATAAAAAATCCCAGACATTTAGGTGTGGATATGTATGGGCGTATGTGTGTGTGTATGTGAGTGTATATAAGTGTGTGTGTAGGGTAGGAAGTAAGATGGACAGAAGAATTAAAGAAAAACACCCATCCGAGTGCTGGAATCGAACCAGCTACCTTTGGATTGCCAGTCAGGAGACTAACGCACCAGACCTCCGCGGCCGGCCCCAAGCCTTCAGTATTATGTATTAATGCTTTATTCCAACTCAATGCGTGACATCTCAAAGTAGCTTGTGGTACACAAAGCCATCCCATTTTATTTTCTTTCACAGCTTTAATTGCGTCTTTCATTGATTTTTGGCTGCATGATTACTGATCGGTCTTCTTTTTGTAGTCCCGAGGCATATCTTAATAGTAATTTGAAATTAAATATAACATGTGTTACATATTATATATCGATTTGTGCATAAGTACTGTATGTTATTTTGTTCATACGGTACTGTAAACATACTTTATGTTCTGTTTTCGTCTAAAACAGCATAATTTGTTTTAAAAAGAAGGAAATATAATTGTCAAATACTTACCGAAATCATAAAAAGAAGTACAATAAAACATAACTTTTGTTTGTCCATATATGCCATTTTGCACATACTTCCTCTACATAACACAAATTGTTGACACTTTTGCGCTCTGCCTAGGATTGCATTTAAAATTAATCACAACCAAATTACAAATAAAAACATAAATACCTCCTACTCACGACATAGAAAATGTTACACATTCGAAACCCGCATAACTTACTAATGGACGCAATCTGTATTGTATAAAAATGGATTAACACATTGGCTAATAAGTCCAGCGTCGCTTACGAAAAATCCTTACCAGTGGTCGATTGTGCACACCTTCAAACGTCATGTGTCGTTAAGTGACGCTACTTTTGATATTTTTAAAACAATAAAAAAATAATTTCGATCATTGATTAAGCATTGCTTTTTTTAATTAGCAACGCTCTGGACGTCCAAATAAGGTGGGACACCAGACAACATCAGAAAAATTCGCAAAATTATTTCGCAAAACCGTAAAGTAAAGCTACAGGGGATAGCTGATATCATGACGATATCGAAAGGAAGTGTTTGGAATATTTTGCATGAACATTAGGAATGCATAAATTGCTACCGAATGGGTACCGCGTTTGCTCACAGTGGTCCAAAAACAACAATATATTGATGATTTTAACGACACTAACATTTTTGAAACAATTATAGAAGAAGGAGTAATCGCTGGAAGCCAAATTCCACGAATACGACGTATGTGGAAGTAGGTGTACCGTAGGTGCATTAACACACTGAAAAGGCATTTTTACTTAGGTTAGATATGAAACTTAATACTTTTAGTAATGGCTTTTTGTCAGGTAGCTTATGGGTATGACATCACGAAGGTCTGAGAAAATCGTAGCTATGGTTTTTTTTGCAGATGAAACAGCGTTTATTTTCTTTGAAGCTCTTTCGCCTGCGTTCACCCACTATTTGGATTGCTGTATCACTTCTGGCGTATATCTATATTTCATAAGCTGTCATAAAACGTCGAATAAACTCAGCAAAATCGCTTCTGAATTACTGTAAACACTCTTGAGAAACTTTCATTCGAATACGTCTTTGGTGGACTTTTAATAAACATGGCAGTTATTGAACGGAAATCTTTCTCATATCCAAAACATCGTATAACATAAAATGTAGTGGAAACGGTTAATCGAGATGTTTACACGTTAGACCGTTCTCGTACCTTCAGTCAGCGACAATTTAATATAACATTGTGGATTTTTGTGACGATTTTGCCTTTCGTAGCGGTTTTCCGTCGTTCGGAAGGTTCATCATTTCAATGGATGTACGATCACGTCTAAATTCAGCAGTCACCATTTTTATTGTTGAAAATAAAGCAGAAGAATGTTTTAAAGTGGAATCTAACTCTTTTTGTATCTTTAACGATGAAACAAAGTACTTTATAACATTTGGAACTTATACATTTTTCAGAATATATTAAATTATCATAATATCATTGTTTTAATCGGTCGCGACAAACAAGCAACCAAACACACATATCTGATAACTCGCAGTACGAATTGCATCACGGATCATACTGGAGAACATTGGCTCGTGAGGAAGGACGTTGGGGCGCCGCCCCTCCAGCATATATCAAAGTAAACAATTTTTCAGATAAAAACACCATATTTTATTTCCATTCAATTTATTTCCTTTAACTCATTTTCCTGGTTCATCCCCTGTATAGGGTATCCCGAAAAGTAAAAAGGAGGAAGGGGAAAGCAAAAAAAAATCTTTAGCAGCACTATTTTCTTCTACGCCCTCCCACTTTAAAAACCCACGAGCCGCCACTGCTTGAGAAATAGCATAGTCATCTGGTCATATTTGCGATATCTCTGTGTCAGAAGGGGAACATTTCGAATGACTCTCGTAACATTGAGTGAATTTTTCTATTTCCCTCGTAGAATATTCCAGTGTATGCAATGTTTTATTATCAAAATTCCATAGTCGTTTAAAAATTGTATTTAGGTTTTATGAATTATAAATATATGCTGTTAATGTAAATCGATCTCTAGGGTGTTGCATGTTTGGTATTTCTCTTTATATTCATCGATTTCATATAGTCGATTAAAATCATCCGGTTAAAAGCAATACGTGTAATCATAATGAGCTTTCATTAATTGCTTTCATTTTATAAAAAATTATTCCATTCGATAAAGAGTCATATGATTTTTCCTCTAAATGTCAGGAAACGTGATTTAAAATATTTAGTCGCATTAAAAAATTGACAGTCTTGATTAATTAATTGCAATATACATACAGGGTGTAAGGGAAATAATTTTCATACAATAGCCAACGATTTCCGCGGAAAATATTATTTTATTTTCAAAAAAATTTGGCTAAATTCTCAACTGTTAGGAAAATTCAGGTTTTTGTTTCATTGTCCTCTAAAGGTATTATTTGAAAATAGAATGTAATATTCTTATAGCTATTTATTTTATATGTTTCAGCATAAATTTGGTTTTTTTTACAAAAAATTAGAAATCTTACACATTAATGTCGTTTAATGTAATAAAAAAATTAAATTAAATTAAATGTTCAAAATGTTACCTTTCTAACCTATTTTCCCGAACACGTTGGAAAAGTCCTCAAATATTTCAAAGCTGGTTATCAATAATTTCTCCATAAATAAATACCATATCGTGATTTTCGCGTACAGAAGACAATTTTGAATTTAAATATACACAGATACACTGAAATAATTTTTGTCGCCAACAGCCTTTGTCGTAGCGATTATCTCAATTAGTTAAAGCGACGTTAATTTTTTCATTCTTAATTACAAAAAAATGTTTTAACAATGCTTATTAGTTTATTTGTAGTTTATCCGTTAAATAATGACCAATTATTTATCAAATATGTTTTTATACATATTTATTTAAAATCATATCTCTTATCATAGCTTTTCGATTGGTGATTTTATAACTTTGCAATTTTTTTCGTGGGGGTTTTTGACCGTTTTTCTAAGGAAGTTTTCTCTTTAAAATGTGAAGTGAAGTGAATGTGAAGAATCGTTGGTTAAATTTACGATAGTATTTTTCGTTACACCCGGGATATAATTATAACCCAACATTTTGAATTACATTCGTTAATGCATAGAGAGAGTTCGCTAACTTTAACAAAGACAGTTCAGATTGACTTTGCAGCTTAAGCGGTCCCATCTTATCTCAAACAACAAAGTTTTCTTAGTAACATGTTGCTAAAATATTCAGTTATTAATCCTAAGCTTCTAGGGTCGATACGTTGTTCAGTTAAGTCACTGGTACTCGAGAATGTGAGTTATCATATTTATATGATTTGCATTGGCAGTTTTGGCTCATATATATTATTCGGTAATTGTTTTTCGGATATTTCAATTAAGTTTTTTAATTCGGAGTAACATGTGTTCACATAGCGAAGGAAGAGGTTTTTGTAGAGGGGTTTTATTAATATTTATTCGCTGTACCAAGTATGAGAGTAGAGTGAATATTCAAATACTTTTCAAATGAAATATTTATTTTTTGAACGAAAATTGATTTATTTTTCAGCCAGCCTTTTCTTCATGTTCGGAAAAAGAATATTTAAAATAAAATTCAGCCATTTATAGAGCGTAGATCAATAATATTCTGAATTTTCTTTAGTGTTCTATATTTTTTTCAAGAAGCCTGTATTTTAGTGCTCTATATATTATGATGTTTCTTTAAAATAGAATTAAAAATACGCATTTCAAAGTATTAAATTTATCGATACTAAATATCACACGATTCGTATAAAATAAGTTAAATTTTTTAATGTCTTGATATAAAAAACTGCCATAAAACAATGTTTTGTTTGTTTTTCAAGAATCGGCAATGTCCGTAGCGTGAAATATCCGTCTCGTGTACGTTTACCATAACATACGTTTACCATAAGACAAAGCCAATTTTATGTCAGTGCTGGATTATCAATTGCTAGTTAAACGTCTTCCCAGAAGATGATTTTTGTTCGTCAATTCTTTTCGCTCTTTTTGCGATTTTTCTTAATGAAAATTATGATTTTTCGTGTTGGTTGTGCATCATTGGGGCTACAAACAAGTAAGTAACAAAATATAATTATTAAATATACCTCAAGTTTTACAAAACTTAATTTTTTTATTAGTAAATATGATGACGCTTAGCATTTATACTAGCGATATTGGGCAGGTTTGACCGGCGCAACAGCAAATCTTCTTGAATTAATGGCCTTTTGCCGTATTATTGCATATGTAGTATTGTCAATGTCAAAATGAAAACAGAATTATTTTGGTGGTTTAATTTATGTTGATATATTTTACGGTAACGATTTAAATAATACAGGAATAATGTCATTATACCTTTTCCAACCAAAAATATCTAAACAAATCCGCTTTAGTACCCTTTTGGGTATAGGGTTATGAATCTAAAAAAACGTCATTTTAAGCAACACACTGAAACGCTTTTATCAAATTTTATTAAAATATTATTCAAAAAGAAACATTCATATTTCGTTAAAACATAAATAAATCTAGAAATAACTGAAAATAATTCCCTCACAGTGAAAATTATTGTTTTCAAATGTAATACGGAAGACATAAAATTTAACCAATATTTGGTTGTAAGTCTTTTGTTATTTATTATCTGTTTTAATCGATTTGGCATAGCAGCAATACATTTTTCTGCATAACTTGGTACAATCTTCTACCATTCTTCCCAAAAAACTCTATTTTTAATCATTCTCTGTTTTTAATATAATATTTTTTACATCCATTTCTAATATGCTCCAAATATTTTCAGTTATATTTATATTAGGAGACTGGGGTGGGGATTTTATAATATTGGGTCAAGAAGGGTATTTGTATCAATTAGGGTATTTGTACAAATACCCTTCTTTTGCCAAATATGAAATGTCTTGATATTGTTATTTTTGTAAAAAAAAAGATAATTCCCAGCGTGACTGTACTGTACTTCCTTTCAGATTATTTTTTAGGATATCACAATAAACAAATTGAAGTATTGTCTAAATGATTGTGGCGTGTTCATATATTTTTTTATTTCTCTTTTTTTGGGGTTTTCGCCATGATCTAAAACTCAAAGAATATCAATAATATCTGTTCTTATGTAAATAAAAGAATTACTGGGTAAAAAATAAAACGGAGCCTAATTTTTCAGCGATTCTTTTTCTGTAATAAATTTGCCTAACGAACAAAAATTTAAAAAATACAAAATAAATACAAACTTTTGAACGTCAACGTTTCGGGAGGTGTTCTCTTTCCGTTTTCAAAACGAATCTAAAAAAAAATATATTAATTTCTATATAATACTCTAAAAGATAGTAAGTAAATATATTTTGTATATGTCAATGATACACAATGTCAATGTTACATTGACAATAATATTTTTTACAGACAGTGACATACTACCAAAATTATATAGGTGAGGTTTGCTGTGTGACTATTATGTATTGAAATAATTAAACGTTTTTTATTGTATTCTTTAGAATCGGGAACCATACTGAATTTAAATTTAATAGGGGGGCGCCGCCCCTCCGGCATATATCACAGTAAACAATTTTTCAGAGCACTTTCTTTCCTTTAACTCATTTTCCTGATTCACCTCCTGTATAGGGTTTCAATAGCATGAAAACTAAAAAGGAGGAAGGGAAAAATAATATTCAGCAGCACTATTTTCTTCTACGCCCTTCCAATTTACAAACCCACGATCGGCCACTGGTTCTTTTATTCTAACATCTAACGGTCTAGATGTCTAGCTTATATATCATTTGTCACATTCGCAGGGAATTTTATAAATCACATTTTCGGTATTCTGTTGTGTGTTATTTTGTTTGGTTTTTGTCAATATAGATGTAAGAGTATTTTTTGTATTAAATGTCGTTCTTATGTTGTATGTATTTATTTTCTACTAATTTAATTGTGTCAGAAATACCGCGGATTTAAGGAATTAACATTATTATAAAAGAAGAAAAAAAAATATAAATAAACAAATTTGTCTGTTGTGCCCTCAATAAAATGCAGATTTCCTACCAGCTGCCTCAGGGGTATGTGTACACCCTACAAGCGTGACATGGCCACCTCCATGTTTCACAGTCGGATGAACGTTTGTTTCCTGGAGCTCTTCATAACCCCCTTTCCATTTAGATCAATGTAGGTTAAATTTTGATTCAATCGAAAATATATATAACGTGTTATCAGAAATATATATTTCTTTTTTAAAAACTTCTTTGCAAAGTCAATTCTGATTTTTCTATTTTCTTTGTTTGCATTTTTCCGAAAAATTGATTTTTTTAAGTACCCTGCCAATGGTTCCGGTACATATTTTAATTTTCAAACGTTTTTCTACCAATTCTGCTTTGGAGTAAAATCCATCGCAAATTTAAACAAACGATATCACGACAGTACTTTAAATACAAAACAATTTTACACTACAAACAAATGCATGAAATGTATTAAAAAGAAAGTTATTAACAAAAACGAACATTGAATTATTTTTATTGTGACCTCCAATCTTTGAATCTTATACGTAAATAATCATTAAATTGTTTATACTGCAAACACTGTTCATTGCGTTATATGAATATATCGTATAGATAAAGATTATGTCCATATATGAACATATCTATATTTATTGATTTTCATATTCTTTTTTATTACAAATAACAACAATTAATGATATTGCATCATTTTTACTGCCAGTCACTATGTTAGTACACAATAAATTGATAGGACAACTTATTGTGTACTTTTAAAAATTAAATTTATTAATACTATATCGATATCATGAAGTTTGTCAATAGAAACAGTAACTACTTAATAATGTTAACTAAATTATAAATTCAACTTTATTGTAAATATCACAATATAAAAAATAAGTGGGAGAGCAATTTCGGAGAACAGAGTGAATGCAGTATATACCATATATGATCAAGATCATATCAATCATATAAAATTATATTATTGAAAAATTATAATTTTTGATTTCCTCAATTTTTGGATATTTTTTGTACTCTATGAAAAATCATTTCAGGTCAATTTTCACATTTTTTTGGATAATCCGTTCAAAAGATCTCAATTTTTGAAAAAAATTACACTTTTTTCACCAAGTGAAGTTTCTTCACTTGTTTTTGTTTAATTGATATTAATTTCTTTTTAATAATAAATAATGAAAATGTTGAGTTGATAAACGTAATAACGCAGAAATGATTTTCATATGTTATATTGTGTAAATATGAATCATTTCGTCCTATAAATATAGAATTTGTAAAACAAACTTGATTACAGCGCTACCTATCAGATCCTAGCATAGCTATGAACCGTCGCCTCGACAAAACAAATATATTGTTGCAATATATCCTCAATTCGTGAAGTCGTTCAGAAATTACACGATCACTAGAAATTACACTAGACGCGCAAGCGATTATATATATATATATATATATATATATATATATATATATATATATATATATATATATATATATATATATATATATATATATATATAAATAAATAAGGTATATAAAAGGTCAACACAGAATTTGCGTTGCTTTCAAAAAAGTTTTTATTGATAATTGTAGCATAGTTTATGGCATTTAAACACAAAAATTCAGTTATCATCTCACGATATCGAAAACCATTCACACTCACAGCTTCACCATCAGCATTCTAAAAGAGATACGGTATTCTGAAAGAAATTACACTTCTTTTTTAGCATGTAAAGCCTTCTCATGAATCAATTCTGGATTTTTCTCACCCTAAATGCCGCAATTTTGTTTGTTAACGCATCTAGTCCCTTCATCTGAAAAGATGCTTTTTTGAGAAAAATTGTTTGTTTGTTCTTTGATCCAATTGACAAAGGCACGACGTTTTGAATTATCCAGTGGCTTTATTATTCGGTGTTATTCGAACGTTATATGTCTTCAGACCTAAATACTTTCATGAAATACGCCATGTTGTAGATTCACTGAGTCCAAATTGTTGTAAAGGTCGACTAATGGAAATTTCTGGGTATTCAGCAACACTTTCATGTACCAAATCAATATGCTGTAATGAACGACTATATATTGCTCTTATTTTATCTTCCACCGAACCAGTTTTTTCAAGTTTTTGAACAGTTGGATCGATAATGCCTCCAGATGGACGATTGTGCAAACCGTAAATTAATTAACGCCTATTATCATAAAATAATTGAATGATTTTAACAGGTTGTTTTATTGTGTACAACTCCATTTTTATAAATGTCATACATTACACTTCTGAAATGACACTAGACTTTATAGTATGGAAATTCACAACGCCATCTGTTTTTTTTTCATTAATTTAAAAAACTATTATAAATGTTGGTGGGCAGGATATATAGTGGGGCGATAGGATGACAGGTGGATAAGGGCATTTCTGGAGTGGATATCGCACGAAGAAGACAGAAAGTACGATGGACTGATGAAATTAGTAAGTATATTGGACCTGAATTGTAGATGAAAGCTCAGGACCATGAGGATTCGAAGCATGTTGAAGAAGCTTGCAATACATGAGCACAGGCTGATTACTATATATATACACAGTGTGTTCCATAACTTATCCGCCATAGAGCAGCTGGTGATAGTAGAGATCAAAATAAGAGGATTTAGTCAATAAATATGTTGGAAAATGTTAGTTATTAAAAAGATACAGGGTGTTGAAACTGAAACTAAATTTTCGAAAAATTGAGATAATTTAAAAACGGTTGAAGATATCAGGTTCAAAATCGGGTAGTTGTTTTTTCAAAGCCAACAAATCCGAATTTGGTAGGTAGTAGTTTGAGCCTAGTTCCTGGAGGGCGCTTGCTACCTTCTTTGTGAGGAATATTTTTATCCTATCCATATTTTTTTATCCTATAAAACTAGGAATATTTTGGACTTCAAAATTAAGAAGAGTCATAATTCCCACGTAAAAAGACACCCTTGGTCAATATCGACATCTCACGCCGTTTGCCAGATATTCGTGTTCGAATATTCTATTGCACATCTTGTCGATGGCTGAAGAATCTGCAATTCACAAAGTGTGCCTTGAATACTATATAGGAAAAAAAAACATTAAGATGCCAAACATTCGGTGTCCACCGTTTACCTCAATGCACTTTCGCAGGCTCTTTTTTAAGTAACGCCTCACATTTGAGAAGATATTTTCTTCATTTCTAATAACATTGGCCGCTTGTTGAATTTTTTGTAAAAGTTTGTCTCGTATATTGATTTCATCATGGTAAACTAAATACTTCATATAACCCCACAAATAAACGTCTAACGGATTAATGTGTGGGCTACGAGGTGGCCAAGGAAACTCACCACCACGCCCAATTCATTGATGTGGAAAGCGTTGATTCAAATGATTTCGCACTGCAAAAGAAAAGTGCGGTGGCGCCCCATCTTGCATGAATCACATGTCTTGTTTTAAGTTTGGAGGTATACCAACTAAAAGGTATAATAAATAATTTTCTAAAAACTGCACATTTTGATTTCCATTCAGTCTTTGCGGATACTCAAATGAGACGATTAAAAAGTTGCCGATAATGTCGCACCAAATGTTAATTGAAAATTCGTGCTAGAAATTCGCTTTCTTGGTAGGTGTGGATTTTCCAGGCTGTAATAATGATCATTTTGCCAGTTAAAAATTTCACGTCTGGTAAAAATAATTCAAAAATTACAAAATTAATCCAATCAAAGTTATTATTAATGATGTATTTTTTGTGCAGAAAATTTTATTAATGCCCTAGAACTTGGCAGTGTGTTAACTAGATTAAAACGTTCAGTTAACCTGATTATGAGCTAATCAATGTTCGCATATGCTACTGAGTTATCAGGAAACTACATTCGACTATCACAAATAAATGACTAATTTGATTTTTAAGTAAGCAAACGTGTTCGAAATTTTAAAATTGCGTTGTTATTTGGTAATTGGTATTTGAGTTTACATGTTGATTTATTTCTGCGATTCGGAGGGAATTCTGCACAAGGAGTTTCTTCCACCTGGTCAAATGATCCATGCTGTGTTTTATCTTGGTGTTATGAAACGTCTGTTTTCACGTATTCGTCTTGTGCGGCCACAATACCGTCAACAAGGCAGCTGACACTAGTTGCACGATAATGTACCTTCCTTTTCGTCGATGTTCGTCACAGAATTGTTATTACTAAAAATGTCATTTTAACCATCAATCATTCTCCATATTCACCTGATTTGGCTCCTTGCGATTTCTACCCCTTCGAAAAACTTTATTTGCCGATGAAAGGACAGCGTTATGCTGACATTGAAATCATTTAAGAGGCATCAACCGCCATCCTGAAGGACATATTTTTGGGCGAGCTCAAAAATGCATTCATCAATCAAATTGACCGTGCCAAACGTTATATTGATGCGCTAGGAGACTATTTTGAATAAAAATAATGATTTTTGCCGAAAAAATAAATATTTGTTTTTTTTAAACGTCCTGTTTTCAGTGTGATGGAATGGTGTAGAATTATTAATATTTTAATGTCATTTAATGAACAATCTACAGCTTGTTTCAATCTCAACATATATACCTACATATTTTACATTTTAAAATTATTGTTTTACATTTAAAACATTGAGAATCAAATAGCTTAAAAATAGTTTTAAATCCCAATGAGGATATTAAATATTCAAGGTTAACGTTACACCACTATAATACCGAACACGTCATATACCAAAGGGAAATTACCCCGACCTTTACCAAAAATGGATCTTATCGCCAACGAATATCGCTCATAAACGGAAAAGGGTTATGTAACAAAAGCCAAATATAAAAATATATTTAGTGTAGGAAAACAATACGAGTCTCCCTCACACCTATATATATATATATATATATATATATATATATATATATATATATATATATATATATATATATATATATATATATATATATATATATATATATATATATATAAGGTGTACAAGGGTAATAACTTTCGTAAATTTAACCAATGATTTTTTGTATCTTTTGAAAGAAAAACATTCTTATAACTAGAAACCCTTAGCTTTTGTAAGGTTGCTTAGAAAAACGTAAGGATTTTTCCAAAAAAAAATTGCAAAGTTCGCTCCGCCTAAATGAGCATTTTATTAGGTTGTTGTGTTCATTTAGGTGCAGCAACCCTGGAGACCCCTGGTATAGGGTATTATAAAATATAAAAATTTCAGCCAAATTAAGGGGGGCGAATTCAAAGGTAGTCGAGTATATATATATATATATATATATATATATATATATATATATATATATATATATATATATATATATATATATATATATATATATATATATATATATATATATATATATATATATATATATATATATATATATATATATATATATATATATATATATATATATATATATATATATATATATATATATATATATATATATATATATATATATATATATATATATATATATATATATATATATATATATATATATATATATATATATATATATATATATATATATATATATATATATATATATATATATATATATATATATATATATATATATATATATATATATATATATATATATATATATATATATATATATATATATATATATATATATATATATATATATATATATATATATATATATATATATATATATATATATATATATATATATATATATATATATATATATCCTTATATATTTCCTTAAGTAAATATTAGAAATATTAGTATCGGACATAATATTAGAAATACAAATAAGTTATTTGTACCCACTAGTTAATAAAATTATTAAAATTTATCGAAACGGGGTAGCATATTGAAACTATATCTTGATACGAGGGTCGTTCGAAAAGATAATCGGCCTCTCATGTAGATGGAGTAAATATGACAAAATGACGATACTAATTATCAAGTATGATTTGCTATATGGCATGTTGCAAAGTTTCAGATGCATGCGTTTAGTTGCCTAGTTGTGGGTTTAACCCCAACGAACATACAAAAAACGTTAGATTCCAGTTAACAGGATTTTCCTCATCCTTCTCGGTTATCAAAACTTGTCTCGATTGTTCAGTCTACTAAAGACGCATTCGTATGAACACTTCTCTCAGTAATATTTAGACTTATTTAAACCTGATTTAGCTGAGTTTCTTCGATATTTTGTAAAACTATATGAGAATTTTGAATTCACAATTACGTCAGAGACGAAGCAGCAGTCTCAACAGTTGGTGATGTCCGATGAAAGCACTCCAAATAATAAAGCGAAAAGGATTCTATTTGCAGGATAATTTATTGCTATGGTTTTTTGGGATTCTTGTGGTGTATTACCATTACCAAAGACTGGACCTGACTATTCACGCCACATCTAGTCGAGAAAAATGCTCTTTCACCAGGATAAAGGTGTTGCCACATATTCCGTGTTCACCGATTACTTCCTCTTCTCAAATTCCTATTTCAAAGATTTATTAAAAAAAAAATGGCTGGATGTATTGCAGTGAAAATGGATGATTATCAACAGTCATGACTATGGATTCATGATCCATAAAGTCATGACTATGGATTCTCATAGGTGTGCTGCTAATAGATTCTTGGCAAAAGGCAGGACCAATATAGAAAAGTATTATGATGCTTCACTAGTAGATCGATAGGAGGGTACTATTCAGGCCAAATATATATAGGAGGGTACTATTCAGGCCATATATTCAGGCCATATCTGGCCAATAAGAAAAGGGCTCATGTTTTACGATAATGCACCTGCACACACATCTCAGGTTGTTGCTGCGATATTCCATGATCTATGCTTTGAAGTGCTTCCATCTACCGAATTTGATTTTTAACGATTACTTTATTTTGCCAAATCTGAATAATGACTTGCTATTCACCTCAAATGATGAGGTCAAAGCTGATACAACATTCTAAACTGAATATGTATGAAAACTTATATAATTTTTTTTTAATGTTAGCTTATGAACATTAGAAATAACTATTTACTAGTTGTTTATTCTTTTCAGAAATGATTCACAAGGGATTATCAAGCAATCATTTTCCCATCTAGCGAGTAGCCAAAACAATTTTATTCTCTTGAGGACTGTTGGGACGTAAGTGATTTTCTCCGTTCTTTCAAAATGGGAGATCAGAGGCGATGGAGAATATACATGGCCCAATTGAAGGCCATGCTGATTCGAAATTTGTTATTAAAGAAGAGAGACAAACGAAGAACCATGGCGGTGAGTAAGATGTATTAAGAATATAACAACTGTTAAATTAGTATCAATACAAGTACCAGGTAGAGTTCAAGTGTGCTCTGTGATTTTTAAAATTTATGAACATTTCTAACAAAGAATTTGCCTTAAATTTTGTGTTGCTAATGAAATTCTCTGTGCTGAGTCATTCAAAATGACGCAGGAGACTTATGGTGAGTGAACTTTATCGAAAACATAAACATACGAGTGATATAAAGTATTCATAGAATGCCGAGAAGTGATTAAAGAACTGCCTGAACATTGTTAGCCCTAGCCGAGGTGTTTTGTTTCACTAGACTGACGCTACGGCGATTCCATAAAAGGTGCCATTCACAAGGATGTTTATAGTATGCACTTTAGCTTTAAGGAAGTACGAGCGAATCTTATGATAAAAACGAGTTTCCAAGTCTAAAACTTGAAATTTGGTAATTGTGACAAAGGATATATAATTGAAATCTGCACAAAATTTGAAAATTATATATAGTTTTTTAAAAAATTATATTTTCAAGCCGTTCTTATACACAGTCTCTTATGGTACAATGATGATGAATGATCCTCCACGTATTTTTCAATTTTTTCACTATTAATTTTACAACTTTATAGAATAAAAAATATCACATGATAAATTTTAATATTTGCAGAATGTTATTATATATGAATAATATCGGGTTACCGATATAAATATTTAAATAATTGAAGTCAAACTTTTGTTCAACTTTCGATTACTAATAACCAAACACTCGACCAAAGGCTTGTCAACGTCGCATAACCAACCGAGAAAAAAAAGTGATAGAGTTATAAGTAAAAAGAGAGATTAATGGCATTTCTGAATTTGAGGTTAAAAAAGTTATTTTTCTTACAAAATTTACTGTTGTGTCTAGAATGTATATCTTTTTAGTATACATTTTCTATCTTGTAGCGTCAAAATTATCATACATGTACACAATATACATTGATATATATGTATATATATATGTATATATATATATATATATATATATATATATATATATATATATATATATATATATATATATATATATATATATATATATATTATTATTATTAATACTAGGTGAGTATAGACCCGGTTGGACCACGCAAAGCATTCTGACTCATTTTCGAGTGTTCTTTCTGATCCTCCACACCTCTCTCATCCTTTCTCCGTGGATTCTCTTTCTCTCCTCCGTCCACTTTGTTCCTGATCTCCTCGAAACTTCCCTCTCTGATGCAACGTTCCACATATGTATTTTGTGTCTGTATGTTCTTCTATCCTCAATCTCAGTCGGACCCATTTGTGCCTTTCCCAGATCAGCTCTGATTTGTGCGATCCATGGTACTGTTGACTTGACTCCTTGTATGTACGTAAGAATTCTGTTGGTGGGTCTTGTCGGTGGGAGTCTACTGATATGTTCATAGAATTTCAACCTTCTTTTTCTTATGTCCGCCGCTACGTTGGACATTCTTTCGAGAATGTAGTCTGTATCCTTCCTCTGTCAGTTTTGGGCCGAGAATTTTCCTCATAATTTTACGTTCTTCTTTTAGTATGTTTTCTATGCCGCTATTTGTATGGAGTGTAAGTGTCTCGCTTGCGTATAGTACCTCTGGTTTAATTACTGTGTTGTAGTGTCTTATTTTTGCGTGTGTGGATAGGAATTTCTTATTGTAGATATTGTGTGTCTTGCCGTATGCCCTCTTCATCTTCTGCAATCGAGTTGTATGTGCTATCTTCTCTCCTCCTGTGAGACATTCCTTGAGGACTTCGATCTTTTGGTTGCCCTTTTTTCATTGTCTGCGAGTATGGCTAGGTCATCTGCGAAGGATAGGCATGATATTTCTATGTTGTTTTTGGTTCGTCCGAATCGTATTGGTTTCCAGTGTCCTTGATTTTTTAGTTCCTTTTCCTATTCCCTTATGACTTTGTCCAGGACCAGGTTGAAGAGGAGTGGGGATAACCCATCTCCTTCGCGTACTCCGGTTTTAATCAGGAAGGGTTCGGAAATTTCTCCCATAAATTTCCCTTTAGAGATTGTGTCGGTCAGTGTCTGCTTGATCAATCGTAGTGTTTTGGGGTCGAGTCGTTGTTCTTCTAGGATGTTGAACAGAGATTTTCGGTCAATGCAGTCCTATGTTTTCTTGATGTCAACGAACGTGCAGATGATTGGGACGTTCCTGATAGCTTTGTATTTCAGTATTGTTTTTAAGTTAAAGATTTGTTCAGTGCATGAGGGACCGGGGCGAAAGCCTGCCTGGTACTCGCCAATTTTGTGTTCTAGTTCTTCCTGTGTTCTCTGGAGAAGGCATGCTGAGAAGATTTTGTAAGTGACTTGTAGTAAGGAGATTCTTCTGTAGTTGTGCACATCTGTTCTGTCTCCTTTCTTGTGCAGCGGGTGTATAAGAGCACATTTCCATTCATCTGGTAATTTCTCTGTTTGCCAGATGTTCGTGATAATTTGCGTGAGTTCCCGCAGTGATTTTGGTCCGAGGTTCTTCTATAGTTCCGCGTTGATCCCATCTTCACCGGATATCCTGTTATTCTTCAGTTTTTGTATGTGCCTGTGAATCTCTTCCTGTCTTGGTGGTGGTGATTCTGAGTGGGTATAGATACAATTTTCCTTGGGGAATCTTGTGTCGCGTTCGGGGCAATTGAGGAGATAAGAGAAATAGTGTGCCAGCTCCTGACAATTCTCCTGATTGTTTAGCGTTAATCTCCCATTCCGCTTTCTAAAGCAAAAATTTTGTGGTGTGTATCCACGGATTTCTCTTGCGAAAATCCTATAAAAGTCTCTCGTGTTATAATTGCGGAAATTCTCCCCTATAGAGTCTACTTGTTCCTTCATGTACTTCCCCTTAGTTTGTTTGATAACCTTTGCGGTCTGTTTTCTAATCTCGTTAAAAAGCTGTTGGCTTTCTGGGGATTTTTTACTGTGGTACTCCTGAAATGCTCGTTTGCGTCGCTGCAATACACTTTCGAATTCTGAGTCCCACCAGGGGTGTTTTTTGTGTTCTTTTTCAATGGGATCAGTTCCGGTGCTTTTTGTGTAATTGTTTTGTGGAATTTTTCCTATGTATCTCCCTGTTCCTTTTCCCATTCCTCTGTTATGTTGGATTCCTTGATCCTTTTCCTGTCGAATTTCTGCATGTGTGCCTTCTTCTGATGAATTCTCCATGGGGTGAATTTTACTTTGTTTCGTGTTAGGTAGTGGTCTGAGTCGATGTTTGCGCCCCTGCGGACTTGAACATCATGGATCTCTCTTTGTTGTGGGTATGAGATCGCAACGTGGTCTATCTGGAATTCACCAATCTGTTGTATAGGCGATCTCCATGTCTTCTGTTTTCGTGGAGATTTTCTGAGGGATGTTGGCATGATCTTCAGGTTATTCTGTTGGCATAGTTCGTTGAGTCTTATGCCGTTCTTGTTGGTGAATTTGTGACCGGGGAATTTGCCTACGGTTCTCTGATGGATTTTTTCCCTACCGATTTGTGCGTTAAAACCGCCCAGAAAAATTGACGTCATCCTTTGGAACCTTTGCCATTACCTTGTCTAGTGTTGTGCAGAATTTCTCTGTAGACTTGGGGTCTTTCTTGTTGTCCCCGTTTGTGGGGGCATGTACGTTGATCATGGTGTATTTTTTATTGGCGCTCTGTATGCGCATTGTTATAAGTCTTTTGTGTATGGGAGTAATTTCCTTAATAGAGTTAACTATCCCTTTGTGAACCACAAAGGCCATGCCCAGAAGCGGAGCACACCTGGCGACTCGTTTGTCTGTCCTGCTTTTGAATATGCAATAGTTCCCGTAGTCTACCGTGTCTTCATCTATGATGCGTGTTTCTTGTAGGGCAAGCACACGTATCTTTTGTCTGTTAAGTTCTGAGGTTAGGTTGTGAAGTTTTCCTGGTTGGTTGAGCGTATTGAAGGTGCCAATGTATGTAGGAGTTTTATGTGGAAATTTGCCGGAAAGCTCCGACTTTATTTGAAATCGCGAAAGTGCAGCTTCCCCAGAATCCGAACACCCGGTTGCCGTCTGTCGACAGGTGGATTGGTTACCACCTGGAGTATTATTGTTATTACTTGCACGAGTCATGATTGCTTATAAGCTTATGGGTCCAGTGTTTCCACTGCGAGTTTAGAACCAGAGATATATATCTTTATATATAAAATGTTTGTGTCACGTTGTTTGTCCGCGATGAACTCTAAATTACTGAACCAATTTTAATGAAATTTTGCACACTATGTGCAGTTTGGTCCAACTTGAGAGATCGGATAGTTTTTATCTCAATTATAGTTGCAATATTTTTTATTGCAAATTATTTGTTTATTGTATTACAAAGGGTTATAATTATCTGTGAGTTCCATATGTTTCGGTGAAACAGAGGGAGGTGTAAGTTAGTTTATCGACGTAACGCTTCAACTCTTTAGTGTCCGAATTCGGTAAGCATCCAATAGATGGCGATGTCTTAAGAGTCCAAAGGTTTCATGTATGCTACAATTCATTTCACGTTACACGTGTGTTCAAAATTTACTTACGAAATAACCTTGCTTTTTCAATTTTTGGTGCATTATTTTTTCATTTAATGTCAGTTGTTCTCTGTTCTTATGGTGAAGTGTTGAAACACTTAGATTGACCATAAACATGCATAAACATGAACAATTGCTAGATATTGGAAACGGTAGAATACACCGGCCACGTAATGCATTAGATTATCGGACCATTTCTGCACTGTTGTTCAGACAAAAAATGAATTAATTGAGAGTATCTTCCCGGACGTAAAAATAATCACTTGGGTCGTAACTGGCTCAGTAATCGGGCTATTTTGGCAGCCAAAAATGTTGATGTTGATGAAATTAAGTTCCAGATACAACAGTTGTTGGTAATCTGATGTTTTTAAATTAATCGACACTGTTGTTGATGAAAACGACAGTGTAAACTTTTCAATTGAATTTTTGAATTCTCTGGATATGCCCAGAATACCACCACATAATCTTCGGTTGAATCTACCTCGATTATGCAACGGTATACGTTTGGTTATCAAAAAGATCAATGGAAATATTTTTGAAGTAACCATTTTGACTGGAAAGTTTAAAGGAGATGTGGTTCTCTTGCCACGTATTCCAATGATTCTGTCAGAATCTGCGATATCAAAAGGCTTTAGTTTCCAATTCGTTGAGCTTTCGCCATGACCATAAATAAGTCTCAAGGCCAAACAATATCATTTGCGGCCTAGACTTGGAAAATTCATATTTTTCCTATGGGCAACTATACGTTACATGCTCACGTGTGGGAAAACCACCGAATCTATTTGTGTTAGCAACCCCTGTTAACCAAGATTATTGTGCATCGATTAGAGCTGAATTAAAACTGAAAATTCTACCTCACCTTACTTAATTCTACCTTACCTATTCTGATAAATCTACCTCATTTATAAAATTAATTATTATATGTTATCAACTAAGAACTTTGTAAATTACTCATTTATTACAAAATATACTTGAATATGAGATGAATAAAATATAAAATTCAAAATTTTATGTTGTTTTGTGCTTAATACCAACTCTACGAAAATTTTTATCAATCGCTTCGAAATTATGATCTAAGGTGCAAATTTCAATCCCGTGGGTTTTTACATTAGCTACAACGTTTTCGTCTTTATTCGTAAATAATGATTTAACTGTATTGAATAGTTTACTACAATATAATTCAACGTATAATTTAGTCAGCAACGCGTGGCCTATATATATATATATATATATATATATATATATATATATATATATATATATATATATATATATATATATATATATATATATATATATATATATATATGTTTCTAAATCATTCCGGGTGCCGATCTGTTGATGCTGTGAAGCATCCGAGTCCTATGTTCAAAACTCAGAACATTTGATAAGGATGATTAAAGATTTCCAACTAGAGGATACAGACATACCGGCAAGCCTGGACATTGTTTCACTGTATCCAAGTATCCCCATAGACGAGGCCCTGGACCTAATTTCGATGAACGAAGACTTTCCACCATTTGTGGGGAAACTCTCCGAACACTGCTTGAAGAATACAAATTTTTCCTTCAACCAGCAGATCTACAGACCGACCGACGGTGCCCCAATGGGATCATCTTTATCACCCGTTATAGCCAATCTGTTCATGGCCGACTTCGAAACAAAGGCATTGCCAACGCTCTTTTAAAACCTAAACTTTGGAAACGCTACGTAGATGATATCTTTATAATATCGCCTCACGGTAACGAACTTCTAAACAACTTCCTAACTCAGTTAAACGAAATCCACCTCAGAATATAGTTCACTCTGGAGGTCGAACAGGATAGAAAATTGCCGTTTTTAGATCTCCTTATCACAAGGAAACTGTCTGGAACACTCGAATACACAGTGTATAGGAAACCAACTCACACCGATCGATACCTCAACGCTAAATCCTCATCATCCTTCTCAAATCCAAGGAGTAGCGAACACCTTGATTTCCAAATCCTTCCGACTGACACTACCAGATACACGAAGCGAGGAACTACCAAAAATTTCCTCAGTCCTTAGACAAAATGGATATTCAGAAAATTGTATCAGGAAGGCCATTCGCCGTCAGGAAATCCAAACAAGAAGAACAATAGAGGATCATGAACCAAATACACCAAAGGTCCTGCTACCATACGTAAAAGGAATCACAGATAGCATAGGCAGACTACTAAGGAAACAAGATCAGAACAGCCTACAAGCCGCATAAAACTGTTGTAAATATCCTAAAAAACCCCAAGGACAAACTTAGACTGAAAAATCATGGGGTGTATAGTATATCTTGTTCCGACTACAACAGAGCATACACAGGATAAACAAACAGACTAATATCGGCCAGAATACAAGAACATAAAAATGACTTAAAAAACAAACAAACCACTTCTGCTCTGTTCCAGCACCATCTACATACAGGACATAAAATTAATTTTGAAGGAGTCAAAGAAATAGCGAATATTGAAAACTACATGGTCCGAACAATGAAAGAAGCCCTTGAAATAAATGAAAGATGTGAGCTAAATACGCGAAACGACGCTCGCAACATTTCAAAAGTCTGGAAATCCCCTCTGAAAAAAGAAAAAACGCGGCAACGCGAGGTAGAAAAATCAATAAACGGAAGCCCGACAGCGTTGCCGAGCGCCGCAAATGGTCCCGAACTACCCCGATATAATCTGAGCAGTCGCTTCTGTAGCCGGTCAGCTATAAAAGCGAGCACAGCGATCCGTGCACGTTAGTTGGACTCTTCAGTCTAAGCGGACAAAACTTGAAAATGCCAAATGCGATTTTGGCGAAACGTCGCGACTCTTCACAGCATCAACGGATCGACACCTGGAAGGATTTAGAAACATTATCTACCATCCGTGAAAATATTAGATGTAACATGAACCGCGTGGAGAAGTCAATTAGTTACTTTATATAAATAAATAATAATTTATTAATAATCATAAAGTTTGTTTTAGTATTTTAAATAAAAATTGTGCATTTCTGTAACTATTTTAAGTTTTAGGACAACAAAAATATTCATCATTATTTTGACGCATAAGTATCGCTCGTCTTCCTTAAGTACTCTGTATTGTAAAATATCAATATAATGTCAATATCCATGTTTCATATAAAAGTGTCGACTGTTCACATTATAGATTAATCTTACAAAGTTGTGCTAACTATAAGATACAATTAGGGAAAATGTAGCAAATTGGCATCGTTATTTATTCCCTTTAATTGCTTTTAGGCGCTTAATTCAATTAGGGGAATTATCAGGCTGACTGAAAGCAAAAATCATTAACTGAAATTCACTGACGTTAAAGGAAATAACTTATAAATATAGCTTTAGTGCGGCTTTCAACAAAACTACCTTTTTTTATTAGAATAGACTTCTATTTTTGGAAGATATTTGTCATCGTTATCTTTCTAATCCTAGCTAACAGTAATAACAAAAAATAAGTTTGAAAACAAATACAAATATGTGATGAATTGTTTTAAAACACGAAATAAGTTTAGATGCATGTTAAAATGACAAATTCTGAAAATGTTCTAAAAAATTTTGCTATTGAATCATCTGATAATAGTTAGCGAAATGTGCGCCCGGAAATTAAAAAGAAATGCTTTGGTATTTAGTGATAAATCTCTTAAGTTTAGCTTTTCAAACCAAAGGTTTCAATAGAAGACTTGATTCCAATGAAGATTGGTACTAATTAGACTAAAAACTAAGGCGACTTTATGAATAAAACACAAATTATTAATTTATTTATCAAAATTTATATTGTCTTCATCAAAGTAAGCCAGTACTGCAATATATTTATTCCAATTATTTCAACATTTTTTCCAGTCTTCGACACAATCTTTATATTCGATATTGGTATTTTTTTCGATTAGAGTAATAACACAGGTCAACAAATATAATTTTTTTGAGATAACATTAACGAAAATAGGTATATATGAAGTATTTCGTAATTCGAAAATAAAAAGATAATTACTGTAACACATACATTTTTTTGTTACAGGGGGTCGGTGGACAGGAAAAAAGACAGTATATATTTTTACAATCTAATATTTATTTAATATAAACATGTAAAACGTGTTAAATCTATGCAAAAACATTACTGAGGATTATATAAATAAAAATATAATACATGAGATGTCATACAGCGACAAATACTTTCACTTTTTCTTTTGGTGTTCTTATCATTTCTTTTTTAAAACCAGCAGTAGTCGCCCAACATAGATGGGTTCCAGCGTCCTTGGTATCTTGCTTCTATCATCCTGATGTCCTGGTGAAACCTCTCTCTTTGTTCGTCGCTTGGGTGCTCTGCACCCAAATTTTCCGGATAAAAATCCAAATAGGAGCATAAAAATATCATTTTTAAGGACATGCGACTTCTTGGTATTTCATAGAGTTTCAAGAGTTTATCTATAAGATTTTTATAGTGTTCATTTTTCTTGTTAACCAGAAATCCATTCACTACACTTACAAAACACTTACAAGCTGCCAATTTATTTTCATTTAATTTTTCTTGAAAACGGAAATCACCTAGAAGCTTCCTTATTTGAGGTCCAATAAATTGATCTACAATTTGGTACTTAAAACATAAAATACAGGGTTTTTTTTATTTCCTCGGATATAGATCTAGTTTGTGACTGCAAAATAAATCGTCCGCATATATAACAAAACTTATGCGCTGGATTTTTGCAAAATGGACGACTAAACTTGCCATTTTATATAAAATCGACTTGAACACTTGACTGTACTGTAAACGAGACAGAAACAAACTAAACTATAGAAAACAATTAAACTGCTCTTAAAAGTTCGTAGAATACTGTGGTACTATCTCTCTAAGGTCTTGTCCCGTCCTCTATATTGTCCAGTCCAAAGCCAGATACAAATAATTTTTATGATCCCATGATATAAAGGAGAATCAGAAAAAAATGTGCCTAAATGAAACGCAAAAAAAGCATTCTCATCAATGTTACAAAAATCATGTCGACCTGTGTAATACTTAATCGCTGATTACTTAGTACAATATTCTTGATTTTGGTAATATTTTCTTCATTGGTTGACGTATAAGGTGTTCCTGAAAGTGGTTCATCTTCATCTGTTTCTCTACCATCATTAAAGTCTTTGTGAAGAATCTTTATTAACATTTTTAATGCATCAGCACAAGAAATTTCGCCTTTCTTTTTGATCATATAAATTTAATCATACAATTTGTAATTGTTATTAATGAAAAATAAGTAGTTTATGATATATGCGTGTTGTATTATGGTATTAAATATAAAGATGGTACGACCGGGTTATGGTGATATGTGTTTCGGTTAATAATGTCGATTTTTTCGCAAAATTTGAGTGTTTATTTCCATAACAAAATAAATTACCTTAATAATCAAAGTATTGGGCATCGTTAGATATTACTTTTTCTCATCTTTCTGACAAAGAATGGATTCCGCGTCAAAAACAGTTTTGGCTTTTTTAAGGCCAACCATTTATCAAGCTTAATTTTCACTTCTTCGTAAGAATGTGGGTGATGTTCTGAAATGCCAAGCTGCATCGATCGAAATAAGTAGTAGTCCAAAGGAGTTAAGTTCGGTGAATATGGCAGGTGTAGTAAGATGTCCCATTTAACGTTTTTCAAATCGTTTTTTACACATTTTGCAACATGGAGCTGAGCATTGTCATGTTGAAAAATTACTTTTTCGTGTCTTTGGGTGTATTCTGGTTGTTTTTCCTTCAATGCTCGGTTCAGTTGTTGTCGGTATCGATCACTAGTAACGTTTAACTAGTTTCAACAGTTCGTAATACATAGCTTCCATACTACCCCACCAAATACACATCAAAGCCTTCTTTCCATGTATATTGCGCACTGGTTGTGACATTGGTCTGAGCCTACCAATGATTTTTTGTGCTTTGGGTTGCCAAAATAGGTCCCCTTTTCACCTGTCACAAATCGATGTAAAAAAACTTTTCTTTTTTGCGGGCAAGCAAAATTTCACAAGTGATTTTTCAATCACTCATCACACATTGGATCATGAGGATCAAGTCCTCATTCACACATTGGTCATATGGTATGCTATTTATTCAGTGCGCCGAGACAGTTTTTACTGTGTTTTATCAGTGACGTTGATGTTGGCTCATTTTTTTTTGTGAACTGATAGTGTGGCAAGTGCCAATGTGTGGATGCTCACTTGTTATTGTTAAATAACAGCAAACATTGGATCAAACATTGGCCTCGTCATGTGGGCTAATGTATAGCGCCGGCTATATACACATATATATGAGGGTCGTTTGAAAAATTCGATCGATTCGATGAATTTCGATCTGATATAGAGATGGCGCAACTATGATATTTGTCAAGTATGATTCGTTAGATGTAATGCTGCAAAATTTTAGGTGCATGTGTTTACCAGCTTGTTTGTGAAGATCGAGTAAAACAGTTTTGAATTTTTCAAAAATGCAAAAAAAAGTTTGAGCTGTTATAAAGTGATTAGTATATACATATAAGAAGAGGTAGACGATAAAAATCGTATTTTACATCTCTATTGAAGGATATTTTAAAATCTCGACCCTCTTTCTTGCAACATTGAAATTATATCAAAGTTTTAATAGACCTTTCTTCTCCACTCCATTCTGGTTATCCACGTAAACTAGCAGTTATTGTTAGTTGGTTAGTTTATTTAAGTTAGAGACGCGTCACAATACACTAGGTCGAACCACGGTCATCAGTTGCCGATAACCTCGATCAGCACCTCCCTCGGGTTATTAACTCTTGGTTTTGTGACTATCATAGGATATCTCTCAGAAGTAATTCGGTTTTACCCAGTTTGGTTACCGATGTGACTGAGGATGATTCCTTGTCAGATTTTTTACTCTTGCCTAGAAACTTTCGCAATATTTAATAAAGTCACAAACATGCATATCGAGAGCGGGAATCGAACTTGTTTCGGCGCTCTAACAACCGTTCGTCCACCGCCTAAATAGACTTGAAAAGTCATTAAAAAAAGGTCATTAAAATTACAGAAAACAAGACTGTAAAAGTTATTACTTAGAATATACTGCAAAGTATATAGGAAACATTAATATATATTGATGAACTACAATACAAAAATAACTCACATTTATCATTCTTAAATGTTTTAGACCGTTGATTCAATTAGCAGAATTAACACTCTGAAAATAAATCATTAACAGAAAGTTACCGACGTGAAAAGGAACAATTTATAAATATAGCCTTAATACGGTCTTTAGCGAAACTGTCTTTCTGCGAAATAAACTTCTATTTTAGGAAAGTATCTGTCATCGTTATCCGTTCGGTCCCACTGAGCAGCAAAAACAATAAAAGACGGGAGATATACATTTCCAGGCGGAAAGATATTTTAGCTGGAAACGAATCAGTGATTCTTTGTTTGTACTGAAAAAGTGAAGAACAAATAAATAAAGGACAATAAAAATAAACTTTATTTTAATATAAAATATGAAAAGGGAACCAAATTTGTCTCTATCCAAAAAACTGGGTTCAAAACTTATCTAGTGAATTATGTAACCATTATATATAGCGGCCCTAGAAAGTATTTATATAACATTAACATTTGTGATATACCTGTAGTCAAAAACATTAACGATTGCCGTATTCAGTGGCGCCAAAACCTGAGGTCTTCTTCTTTCACTTGTTTGGGTTTTCGCTATGGCCATGATGTGGTAGCTAACGACAAACAGTCATCTTTTAAATTATAAATGGTAGTCCACTTTACGGTAGTCCAACTTTAAAATGAGGCATAATGATAACTACTAGTGATAAATCGGTAATTTTTGTTTTATCTTGAAGAACCAATAATGGCATCATATTTTGAAAATAGTTTCGTTCAAATGTCCCCCTTGGTTTCATTTGGTGAAATACACTCTGGGGATATAATTTTCCATTACTCTTTCACATATATCGCGAGGTATCAATACTCTCCTGAATTTTTGGTTTAAAGTCAAGAATTGTTTGAGGTTAATTTCTGTAAATAAGGGATTTAATATAACAGCACCAAAATTTTTTGTTGGTTTTATTTGGTTTGAGATCGCATGATTTTGGTGGCTAGGTTACATTACCATTTCGTATGGGCCATCTTAAAACACTTAAAACAATAATAATACTTAAGTTTTTTTTATATACAATTAGTAGATCTAGTATACCACTGATGTTCCAAATGCCTCTTCATATGACTTTTTTTGAATATCGTCAAAGCTATGTTTTTTTGTGCACGTTTGACTATAAATTCCCTTCAGGATTAATATATATTGATTAAAGGAAGTGTTATCAGTGATTAGGCCCATGCTTGAGAAGCCATCCCGGAACAATCTTAGCTGTATACTTGGGGTCGTTGTCTTGTTGAAAATAGGAATGATTGCCGCTCTAAAACATTTTAGTAGATTCAAATGAATTATTTTTGGATACAATTTTACATCTATTGCATTTTTAATAAAGTGAAATGGATGAAGTTTTCCCATTCAATTTCAAGCCATATCATGACAGTCTCCGTGCTTTACGGTTGGTTATCTCAATATTACTTAGCAAAATTGAAACGTTTCTGTCTATTAATTCTTCTAGTAAGAACCTTATATTCAACTCAAAGAGATTTACCACTTAACACCTTATTACTTATTTTGAATAAAGTAAAGTAAAGTAATAATGTAAGTTGTTTGGTGCTTAGTGGTACATCTCTTTCAGTTTAAGTTTGTATACAATGTGTCGTTCAATCTCTTGCACTTAAGTTATTTGGGCGTCCTTTCTGTAACTACTATGAAAAGTTTCATTATTTTCTCATAACCATTTCATTTTTGTGGTGATTATTTTTTCTTTTTCAACCATTAAATAATTGGCTAATTAGAACAGTTATTTCTAACATCTACAAAACCGTACGAATATTTCCTCGTGTTACTATAGCTACCATCATGTGTAATACAGATCATGAGAAAGTCAACTAAACAGTCAAAGAAACCTCAAGCTAGAAACAATTTCATAGGAATCTGAATACAACGACGTATCGTAATTGCGAATTAGTTACTATGAAAAATTTCATTATTTTCTCATAACGATTTTTTTTGGAGTGAATATTTTTATTTTTCAACAAACAAATAATTAGCTCTTAAGCTATTAAGGACATATATTTCTAGGCGTCTACAAAACTTTTAGCTGTCATGCCATTGCAACGTATGTTCTGTTTGGTATGTAGTTTGCCATCGTACGAATACTTTCTGATGCCACTAAGTAAGTCAACTAAACAGTCAAAAAAACCCCCAGTCAGAAACAATTTCATAGGAAGCTGAAAATCAACCATAACTGATTCGTATGCTGAATTAAAATGTGGTCGTACAAGTTCCGATGATGCTGAACGCTATAGAAGTTCAAATGAGGTAGACGTCCAGTCAACATCAGAAAAAAATAAAAAATAATTTCGCAAAATCGTAAAGTAAAGCTGCAGGAGATAGCTGATATCTTCAAGATATCGAAAAGAAGTGTATACGCCATTTTGCATGAACATTTGGGAATGCGTAAATTGGTATCGAAATGGCTACCGCGTTTGCTCACAACGGACCAAAAACAATAACGTATTGATGATTCTGAGCAATGTTTAGAGCTGTTTAAGTGAAATAAAAAGGATTTTTTGAAGCAATAGGTGTATGTATTTTTGTTTTGTATGATGCGCATGGGATATCGTTCATCGAGAAAGATATCTCGAGAAAGTTAAAACTATCAATAGCGAATATTACATAGCGCTATTGGTGCATTTCGGACGAACGCACCGAAGGACGAAATCGCAAAAAGGCTCCATTGAACAAAAAAAGTGCTGTTTCACCAAGACAATACATCGTGTCACATATCGCTGGCAATGATGGTTAAATTGCATAAATTGTACTTCGAATTACTTTCTCATTCACCGAATTCTCTAGACTTGGCCCGAGCAACTATTTCCTATTCTCAGACCTCAAAAAAATGCTCGCTGGAAAGAAATTTCGTTCCAATGAAGAGGTAATTGCCGATACTGAAGGAAATTTTGAAAGCAAACAGAAATCATTCTATAAAAAAGGTGTAAACATATTAGAAAAGCATTGGAATGATTGTATAGTCCTTCAAGGAGAATATATTGATGAATAAAATCGAAAGTTGCCAAAAAAGTGTTTTATTTGTCAGACCGGGGACTTATTGACTTACAACTTAGTGACTTATTTGTCAGACGGGGATTTGTTGAAAGCGCTTTACAATTTATATCAGAAATGTATTCAAATTTCAGCAAAACAACTCGAAGCACATGGCATGCATAAGCTACGGAAGACTGGTTTCTCTACAATATTAGAAGAAGGATGATTACATCTCCTCAATGTTAATTACACCTTACCAAATGTTAATCCTGTTGAGAACTTATGATATTTACTGAATCAAAAAGTGAGAAAAACCAAGTGTACAAATATAAATTCTTTAAACTGTATCATTCTCAGAATGGACAAATGCATCAAAGCATATAACAAAAAATAGTAGAATCCATGACAACCATGACATAATGGTTGTAGACAGTCATAGAACAGTTTTAATGCTGAACGTTTTTTTGCCATTTTTAGAAACTTTTTTGAGTGTTCAATTAATTATGGTTTAATTTTATTGATAATCTATTTGTATTTATTTAGCATTAAACATTTTAAAACTGTTAAAAATTAAAGGATACTTTGAAAAATCAATTTTTTCAAAAACTTTTTTGCCTTACTGTAAAGATGGAATTATGATTCGATCACATAACTAACTTTTCATTCTATTACTGCGAGAAAACTTTCATCAGCTTTAAATATTTAGTAGCCCATTTTCCTGCTAGACCGTCTGTTTATTTAATCCGAATAGGGAAAACAGCAAACACAAAAAAGTAATTTAAAAAAATGTTGAGTTTTGTTTGAGGATTCTCACTGAAAAAAAAAAACGGATGACTACGTGTTGACGTTTGTATTCGTAATAAAAAATCCAAGGCTGAGAAATTTGTTTTGGGAATTCATGCTTCAACTGACGAAATTTTGTAGATATCTAACTAAAATCGAACAGAATTTAGTTTGAACGTTCGATATTTTCGTTATTTTATTATTCTTATGTTTTTCAGGCAAGGGACATTTTCAGTTGGAAAAATGGGATATTGTTTTACCTTCACGAATAATATATTAGATTAGATGTCTAAAGTCCAGCCATGTTTGAAATTTATCATGAAGTTATTATTAAATATTTGAAGTACTTTACGGAACAAAACAGTGCTACACATGCATATGTTTGAATTAAACTTCAAACTCTCGCGCTGCCGTGAGAACCAAGCATAAAGAAGTTTTTTTGTTTACAATTAATTATGTGAATTAAAATTCATCTAATTTAAAATAGAATCACATAACTACGAAAGCGTCACGATTGACTGCTATGTTTATGACGTCATTATGTGAAATTGTTTTCACGTATAGACTGTCAATGGCTTTTATCTGTGCATATACTGTCAAAATTGTTGAAGTTTTATGCAAAAAAATATTGTTGGTTACTAATTTAATTAGTAACAATTCTGATAATATACCTGGTGTGGATATTTTTATGGTCAAAGATTTGCTTAAAAATAACATTTGCTTAAAAATTTGCGGTGACAAGGATATAGGTTATATTCATTCAATTTAACTGCAAAAATTGTATTTGCACGGTGAAAGGACGTGTATGTCCAGAACATAAAGTTCTGAGTAAGCTTAAATACCTTAATTATTAATGAAAAAGTAAGAAAAGTTCAAGACACTCAATGTCATGATTGTGTAGCTTCAGCAGGTAATAAATCCTCAAACATAAAAAATATTTTTAATGTTATAAATAATGATTTTTTGTATGTTTCGTATATTTAATGACAGATGGTTGTCAAATTTTGATGTTGTTTTAGGATTAATACGTCGTGATGCTTGGAACCATTGATTTGGATATTTAACATCTTGTGGCACATTTAAAAACATTTTTTCCGGAGTTAAATTATATAAAATGGTACACAACAGGCACGATAACTAATTAGATTTGACATTTTCAATAAATTTATCAATACACTGATGTTAAGTTGATTAAAGATTTAAACACTCGTATCAGCTTTCTGTAATATTGAGGGGAGATAAATATTGTGCGCCACTCGCGCTCGGGTTTTTCAGGAAGTGTCGGCGCGTTGGGTACTAGGTGTAATTTTTTTTTATTTGATATAACTTTTTAATTACAAGGAATAAAATAAATATAAATAGTTTTGTTGTAAAACTTATATGACCTTTCCATGTATGACAATTTCTTTTTCAAAACCTCAATTATCGGAATTCGAAAAGTGATGTTGTAAGGGTAATGTAAGTTTTCGGGTAATAACGAGCTGATTGGCTATTACTGCTTTTACCGTTATGGAGATTGATGATTAAAGTTATGTACGAATAAGAAGTTTAGGTTACCTTAGCAAAAACAAACAAACATACAAGCAACAAAATGCCATTCATCACGTCCAAACAAGGATGTGATGAATGGCATTTTTGAACTTTTTGGCATATGAAATCGGCATGAAAACATCAGGCACGTGCATAATTCTATATTTTCGTTCTTCGTTCATAATTTTTTCTTTTTTTCATAATTCGTTCTTTTTATAACTACGGGCATGACATGCTTATCGTCCTATTTGGGTGTTTTCTCTTGCAGCGCATCACAATACACCTTGCTTAAAATGGCGTCGATCTCGAACTGAATGAATTTTGGAATATGATTTGCTTTAGTCATGAATTTAAATTTTGTTATGGCCGTTATGATTATAAAAACGAAATTTAATTTTTGCATTAGATCGGCATGCAGCTATCCTTTCAGATTATGATATGGGAGGATTTATGCTTGGGAAACAGGCCACTCCTAAGAATCATCAGAAGAAGTTATTTATTTAGTTTATTTATACTTATGGCACCATGCAGCATACAAACAAATACTCCAATGATTGTATACAAAAGATAGGAAAAAATAAAACAAACAATTCACAAGCAACATATACGAAGTGTGGCTATTAAATAACGAGACTGACGCTGTAAAACATTATATTTTGATTTCATATATTTTTACTTATTATCACCTTCACTATACATCCCTCCTGTATCCCTACAACGTTCCATGCGAATCTTCCATTGTTTAAAACAGTAACTGGAAATCTTCTTTTGTTAGCACCTTCAGTAACGCATGAAGCTTTCTTTTTCACAGCTTCAACGGACTCAAATCTTGTTCCTTTAATGCAGTTTTCACCTGAGGAAACAGATAGAAGTCGCACGGCACAAGATCCAGCGAATAAGGTGGATGGTTTAACACTGGGATGCTGTACTTGGTTAGAAACCTCTTGATAGACAATGCGGAATGAGCCGGCGCATTGTCTTGGTGGAGAGGCCATGACTTCCACAAATGTCCTTCCACAATTCGGGTCGTTTTATCCATATTCTTTCAAGGAGTTCAGCAAGAACGTGAAGGCAGTAATGTTGATTAATAATTAGACCTTCAAGAATCCAGTGAAGGGACACAATCCCATGAATACCGAAAAAACAATCCCCATTACTTTGAATCTTGATTTTCTTTTTCGAGCTTTCTTGGCTCTCGGTGAATTTGGGCTCTTACTGTGCTTCAGGATCATAAGTAAAAAACCACAATTTGTCACAGTTATTACCATCTTCAATAAGTTTGGGTTATTTTCAATGGCATTTGAAGTGTCAGTACAAACATTTTTACGAGCTTCTTGTTGTTCAAACGTGAGAATTTTAGGTACCATTTTGGAACACGCTTTTTGCATGTTAAAATTGTTATGAAAAATTTGCCGTACGCATTTTTTGTCAATTCCTACAGTTTCAGCAGTCGCACGAATACTTAACTGACGGTCAGATCGAACTAGATTACCGATTTTTTCGGTATTGTCATCCGTGTTTGACGTGGAAGAGCGACCCGGGCGTGGATCATCTTCAACGTCTTCTCGGACATCTTGAAAACGCTTAAACCACTTAAAAATACGTGCACTCGATAAACATTCATTGCCATGCACTTCTTTCAATAAATTATAAGTTTCAGTAGTATTTTTTTCAACTTTCAAGTGAAATTTCACAACAATTCGTTGCTCTATTGTTACACTTAACATTTTTCCTGCGAAACAAAAAAAACAATTCTTATGCCAACGAAGGCTATGGTTATACCGATTTGTTTACAGAAGCGAGAGCTACTGCATTCGAAAGAGATGGTTTCACGCTTTGATGCAAACGCTGGCGTTTGGCGCATGCGTAGTTCTTCTGTAGCCGCATCAGTCTCCTTATTTAATAATCACACCTCGTAGATGAACTACTAAACATAAATATCTAGGTTTTCAATCCATTTCACCGCCATAATGTCGCCCCTATGATCGTTCCAGCTGCCCTGATAGGATCGTGGGATCGTAGGGGGCACTCCCCATTAATATGTTTGATGGATTGTTTCAGAACATAACTCGAAGACTCCATAATACCTCATTTCCAGTGCGGATTCTATTTAATTTCACCCACAGTTTAGTGTTAAGTTCGATGCCCGCAGAATTACAGTTGTATCTCTAAAACCATTCCCTAAAACAGTTGTATCTCTAAAACCGTTCTCTTAGTGATTTTCAATGATTCTCCAATTTTAGTTCCAAAGACTCTTCAGTGTTACCTGTGACAAGCTGTTCGGCATACAGCATACAGTAGTGACGGGTTTCTTGACCGAATCCTATTTTGTCGTAGGGTAGGTATATCGTAATGAAAGGGTAGTTCCGGTTTTCTTCAGAATTCAGTGGTATTCTCTGAGCAGGGCCTCGGTTCTACGAATCGGAGGTGGGTATATATTACTTCGTAAGGGAAGGAGTTGTAGGTGAAGTAAGTAGAAGTTGGTCTGATTGTTCTAGTAGTTATGCGCATAGTATTGTTAACTTGCTTATAGTTATTGTAAGTTTAATTTGCGCATCAATTAGGTTCAGAAGAAGTTATGTAATCGAAATATTGTGGTCCATCATTTGATCGTCTTGGAAAGTTGGTCCTAATTTCATCTTTCACCAAGAAAACACCTGATCATATGCAGTTTGTATAATAAGCTTAGTTTTAGAAGGTTCTGCGATGGTGATACTCGACTGGTCGACTATTGATCGAACTGTTAAGCAATTGCTCCGGTTGCCAGAAACTCTAAAGGAACCAGACGCATGTATATACAAGATATACATGGCGCATTGTACGCCTTGTATACCTTCTCGCAACATCATCTACTTCGGTTTGACTTATAAAAACCATGGTGGACCAATATTTTTTGTACCACTGTAAATGAAATTTCTTGATTTTTTATCATGACATTATATAGCCATAGTGTATTCAAAAAATTCAAAATGAATCCAATAAAATATATTTTTCACTTTTTTGTCCTCCAGTACAATTATTTTTCTGATCATTTGTAAATGTTTGCAATATATTTCATTCTGCAAATGCATATTAGAGTCGGCTAGTCATCTTTTAACAGGGTAAATTTTACTGAATTGCTTAAAGGTAAATAACAAAACATATGTAATATAACTATGAATGGCGAAAACATTAACATTCACTAAGAATGTGTACAGAAGCAAATACTTTTTAGTGTAAAATTTTTAAAAAGTAGGAGTTCTTTCGCATTGCATATATTACGACTTTGTGAATGTACCGTTCCTAAATCAGACATATGAAGTTCAGTTTTAACAGTCTGATATTTAAGAAGGGCTATAATATTTTAGTTATTTTACATTATTTATCTGATCATTTGTAAATGTTTGCAATATATTCCATTCTGCAAATTCTGCAAATGTATATTAGAGTCGGCTAGTCAACTTTTAACAGGGTAAATTTTACTGAATTGCTTAAAAGTAAATAACAAAACATATGTAATATAACTATGAATGGTGAAAACATTAACACTCACTAACAATGTGTACAGAAGCAAATACTTTTTAGTATAAAATTTTTAAAAAGCAGGAGTTCTTTCGCATTGCATATATTAAGACTTTGTGAATGTACCGTTCCTAAATCAGACCTATAAAGACAAAATATTAAAAATTAGGAATTTCTAAATAATATATGATATACTTTCAGTTTTAACAGTCTGATATTTAAGAAGGGCTACAATATTTTAGTTATTTTACATAAGGAGCTTTATTTAAACTTTTTCTAATGTGTATTAGGGTTAAACAGCTTCCCAATCATATAACCCCTATAATTCCTAGATTGATAGCTGCATCTAATACGAAAGTTATATTTCGTATTTTACGTGTTTTTCGTACTAAAGCGTCTGACCATTCTAGGTCCATTATGACCCACCTAAAGAACATCTAGATACATCACTAAAGCAAACAGAGTTCTGTTCAAGGTTTTATTTAATTCCAGCTTGGGACCAACTTAAGCAATGCGTCTTGTCATAAAATGCGTTGTTGTAAGATGCGTTGTTGTAAGCACCCTATAAATACGATAGTTGCGCATTCTAATTGCAAATACATGTCAATTAATAGTCGTCCTCGAAATCGTTCTACGTGTAGTTGCTACAAAGTTATCACGCACTTGCTGGATATGTCCTCGGACAGTTCTAGGACAATCAGAATCTCGTACTTCTGCATATTTCTGCTGGGCAGGGGGACATCTGCCCCCTCTGTCCGTGGATTGTCGTTCCTGGGTATCCCTTGTACTATGCCTAAATACTATTGTATTTATGAAATTGTAAATGAAGTAAAATTTATAAGCAACTATTTCAAAATTTTCATTCAGAACTCATATTTGAGTCACATTACGATTAAATGAGTTATCTTTTATAAGTTGCAGAAGATCCACGAAGATTGATTTTGAAATAAATAAGTAATTAATTAATTAATTAATGATTTAAGTATCTAATCTAATAAATACATATTTCTATTTATGATAAATTATTTACCCACAGGAAATTCTTGATTTGAGCCCCCGGCCATCAGCTTATTTTATTTTAAATTCGGCTAATTGCCTGAAATAACATTAAACAGAACTAAAATAATACTGCTTAGCTTAATGGCATACGAAAAATACCACACATCATGAAAAAAACAAGATTTTTAAAGTGTTAATTTTTTTTAGTCGAACTAAAATCTTGTTTAATAGAGGGATAGATTTAAATATTTATAGTACTGAGAAGACATAAATTGTAGAAAAACTGTTATGCTTTAACGAGCTTTTTCTCTGGGAAGGTCGAATAAAAAAGTCTTTTCAAAAACAAAATTACGTTTGTTTTTGTTTGAGGATTCCCATTCATAAAAGCAGATGAATTCATGTTGATGTTTTTATTCGAAATGAAAAGGACCAAGGACGGATAACGTGTTTGAGAATTCATGGTTCATCTCACGAATCCCTTTGGATGTTTAACCGAAACTGACTAGAATTGAAATAGCTGTATAAATAGTCGATATATTCATTGTTTTGTCTATCTTTCCTTTTCCTTCTATCTATGTCTTTCGAATAAAGGTGACATTAATTTTGCTTTCACGAATATATATATATATATATATATATATATATATATATATATATATATATATATATATATATATATATATATATATATATATATATATAGATATATCCTCCACACATATATCCCCCATCCCCCACATTGGAGGACATATGTTTCGTCTGTTGGTGGTTGGACTCATCAGGGTACCGACATATACTCTCTCGTCAAGAATAGGGAGTCCCCCCACAATCAAACAACTCATATTATTCACCGACTTCTCGTCAGATGGCTTATACATGCAGTTTTTTTATTTCTTTGGACTGCGTCCAATGAGACAACAGTAGTCAGGAGTTATACACCCCCGACCGTTGTTTAATATTTTCGCGATCTTAAAGAATATTATTTTTGAAAAATATTTGATCTATTTTCCCAAAAAATGTATGCCGTTTTGAAACTAACTACAATTTGATGTGACAGTTTTATCTGATAGAGTTTTACAATATATAAAATGCAAGAAGTTTGATGATGTAATATACGTAGTAGTTGATAGTGGATATGAACAATCGCAATGAAGTTGCATTGAAAAATTATGTTTAGTAATGATTCAGGATCCAAGAAATTGAATAGAATTAAAATATTAATCTGATGTTTTGATGGATATTTTGTAGAACTATTTACCTTGCTGATATGTGTTGATCGGCAGGTTGAATTACCTTAAAATAATTATATAACAAATAATAACAGAAAACACAAAACATTATGTGATTAACAATATTTTCGATTGCTTTCTCGGTTGGCTCTTGGTGAATCATAATAACAATGATAATGGTTAAAATACTTGGTATATGTTTCACAATATATTCGAACAAAAATAGTTATGTATAAACTGTTATAAACTTATAAACTATTATAAAAAGTTGTGAAACAAATATTATCATTATTATGTGATTTATTATATCCGCTGCCATTTTTGCTTGATTTTTAATTGGTATTTTTTTGGTTTTGCAGGAGGTCCTTTTACCAATTTATACTTTGGGGGTGTTATTTTTGATTAAAATAGCCATGCCGAATCCGAACTTTCCAGAAATGAACAGACCTCGAGGCGAAGCTGAACTCTTAGCTAATTTTCGAAATTTTAGCCACACCGTGGCTGTGGTACCTAATTCGACAGAAGTGCAGGTAAAAACCTTAATTTTTTAATTATGTATAATTAAGTATATATAAACCTGTGATAAAATATATAAGAAAATTTAACTCTGAGAACGTAAATAATATAGAGAATATACATACATAACTGTCGAAATGCTAAAAGCTGCTGGTAGAACTTTACATAAAGCATTGCCCAGATTATGCTCAAAATGCCTCAAATAATTAAAAGTACCTGATAAAAAGATGCCGAAGTGATCCTTTTACAAAAAAAAGGAGCACTGAAAGATTTAAAAAACTACCGTCCAATAAGCCTCCTGACAGTAATATATAAAGTTTTTACTAAGATAATATCTAAAAGAATAATAAGAAAACTGAATGATTCACAATCAGAACTGGATTCAGTACAATGGATCACATCCAGCTTGTACAGCAGGCTATAGAAAGGCACAACGAATATACCATGCCGCTGTGCTTGGCTTTTATCGACTACGAAAAAGCATTTAACTTAATCTCAAAGTAGGCCATAATGGATGTATTGCTTAGCCAAGAGGTAGACAAAGCATATGTAAACCTATTAGGATCGATATATTGTGACCTATTATTTTCTCTTTTGAAACAAAATAAAAAAAATATAGATCAATCATCGCCGGGAGCACCGGGAAGAAGGTCCAGGACAGAATGAAGCCACGACAAAAGTTGAGCGCCACCCGGTTACTTCATATATCAGAAAAGACCCTGGAACCGGGAAGGGGTCTATCTTAAATAAAACGGTTTACTAGAATTTTATACATACATATTATAAAAGCACACTCAAAAAAGAACGACACAAAGCACACAAAAAAGGAATAACTAAAACTATCTAATAAAAGACAGGCGAACGTTTAGGGAAGGTGGTTCTCCAAACCTTACCGTGAAAGAAATCAAAAAATCAAATGAACAGCTCTGAATTACACCAGCTGGTCTATATATCCCTATACTTACAAATTAGAGGTTATTTCCTCTATTTTGACAATAGTAAAAAGATAAATATATAACGCTTGGGTAACCAAGAATGGTCAGACGGCAAATAGATACAAAATATAAGGTGATAACGTGACCATTATCAGTATAAGGAATTATGGTAAAAATGTATTTGTGAAAAATAAATGGTAACTGCAATCCTTAACGGTACATGAAAATATAATAAAAAAATTGTTTATCTGGCCTTATTTCCTGATGTTGTCTATCCTTGCCTGTCAAGGTACTGGGTGTCCAAAAAGACTGAGTACGACTGCGGGCAGTCCGATATCCCTATGTGGGGGTCCTGAAATAATCTCGATCTGAACCGGTTACTGTGGCATGTGGCCCCAAAAAGGTGTAAGGTTTCCACGATGGTCGGGCTCTGTAATAGGTAGTCGTTCAATGGCCTGGTGTCTGTTGATCGGATTCTCTGCTGCCGGGTCATAAAACCCTCTATAAGAATATCAGAAAAATCAACCCAAGCGTGACTTGGCCAGCAAATCTACGTACCTCGGTCGGAAGGGTAAGGCTCAAAAACGTCCGCTCACCTGGAGATTTGGAGTTGTCTTGCCTTGTCCAAAACGATACCGGAGCTCTTTCAGTTAAGAATTTGTCCGAAATAAACCTACCAGTGGTGATCAACAATTTACGAATGCTACCTGTAGCGATCAAGAATTTGTGAACGCTACAATATGATGGAGCTACAGCGACAATTCACCTTGATGATCTCGAAGTGGGAATTAATGTAGAGCGAGGTGTATGGCAGGGT